>CP142460.1:12170000-12380000 GCA_038049695.1 Cinnamomum chago
ATGCTTGTCACTGCCAAGACTAAGAGGAAAAATTTTGCTTTTTGTCGTAGGAATTTTAGCCAACAAAACTTTCATAGTCTTATCTTGGAACACAGAACATTTCAAATCTTGAAAAACAAGAGAATAGCCATCTAACAAAAATTTTCCTACACTCAACAGATTTGAATCCAAGTCTGGCACATACAATACATTTTTAATGGAATCAAAGCCATATGAGTTTACCTTCACAGTGCCTCTGCCTTGTGCTTCACGAATGTTGCCATCTCCCATCTTCACCTTGCTAGTCACAGACTTATCTAAACTGATGAAGGCCTCCAAGTTACCTGTCATGTGATTACTACACCCACCGTCCACAAACCAATCAGTTGGACCAAATTCTTTAGCAAAAAAACATGCCAAAAACAAGTTTTCATTTTCAGCTTTCTCCTTTTCTGTATCTTGTTCTTCAGCAAACTTAGCATATTTTTCTTTAAGTCTACAAAATATTTCTATATGACCAAACTTCTTACAGTAATAACATTGAATCCTTCGGTTTTGATTTTCACCTTCATTGTACTGTTGATAGCTGCCTCCTGAGCGATTTTCACCTTCATTGTGTTGTTGATGGCTGCCTCCTGAGCGTCCTCCACCTCTTTTTCCTTTATAGTAGCATCCACCACGTCCTCTACTTGCTGAATTCCTGTTGCTAGAATCACCTGTACTACCATCCTTTTCTTTTGACAAATTCAGCTTAGTATGGAAAACACTTTCAACAGAGTATTTATGGTGCTTTTTTAATCGCTCCTCATGAGATTGGAGAGATCCAGACAATTCATCAAAAGTGAGTGTGGTTAAGTCTTTAGATTCTTCTATTGCAGCCACAACATGATCTAATTTCACAGGCAAACTACGCAAGATATTCTCAACAACTCTTTGTTCATGCAAATCATCCCCATATTTTCTAATTTGATTGACTATATCTTGCACATTAGAGGTGTAATCATGCACATATTCACTATCTTTCATAAACAAACTCTCAAATTTTCTACGTAGAGTTTGGAGTTTGATAGTAAATACCTTATCATTGCCTTTGTAAACTTTCTCCAATGCATCCCAAGCTACTTTGGATTTTGTGGCTGCTCCAATTCGACGAAAGTTTGACTCATTGACTGCTTGCTGGATGAAGTACAGTGCCTTAGCATCCTTCTTCTTAACATCTGAAGATGCTCCATCTTCATAGCCTTTCTCCACCAAGTCCCACAGATCTTGTGATACAAACAGGGTCTTCATCTTTGTGCTCCAAATGTCATACACACTCCCTTGAAAGAATGGGATCATTGGTTGCTACGATGGCCAACGCCCATACTGTTGTTCGCCATTAGCCAGCACCCAGCTGAACCGAGCTCTGATACCACTTTGTTAATGTGACAAGCCCTTCCCAAACTAAAGCACTGAAATAGAGTGCTCTGCAAAAACTGTTGTATACCCAACAAGAAACAAGGAAGCACAAATAACTATACTCTACAACTGTTAGATTGAGAGTAAACAAACTGTGATGGAGATCAAGTTAGGAAAATATGAACTCAACTGATCTATCTCATTAAGATCTTGCAGCAGTTTAAATACACAGAGATAACTGCCCACTTCCAAACAAATAGCAACAACTCTCCCACTAAGAGTTTGACCCAGTAAAAGATAACCCATTACACTAACCACTTTCTCAACACTAAAGAAGTGTAAGACACGTACATAACAAACTAAACTTATAACTAGGAACTCAATAACAAAATTGACTGAACCCATAAGAAAAATCTACCCAACAGATATGACCCATTATGCAGAACCCATTTCTGCATTATTTCAACAGAAACAAACTAATCCATATGAAGAGGCAATAGACCAGTTTGATGTTTCAATGCATGGAAGTTCAAGGCCATACCATTTTCGAAGGATTGGATCATAGGCATACCCTCCAGCATCATCACTACTTGTAAACATGAAATACCAGGGCTTCTGCGATAACATGTTCCCATTCCATAAGAACCTTCTCTAGTTGACGACTTCGTTCCACCTTTTACCCAACAGATCTTGCCCTAAATAAGCTTGCAATGGGCAAATAGGAAAGAATTCTCTCTAGCAGATCATCAGGCAAAAGAAAATCTAATGAAACCAATGAACTTTTGTCGCCTTCATCGCTAATCTCAGAAAATGTTTCAAACTTCACAACTTCACCTACACTATTACAATGATGCGACACCCACGATGTTTCGCCCTCCATGTCCATGATAGAACTCTAACCAGAAAGAACAACTGGAAGGAAAAGAACACACGAAAAAGAAAAAGAAAAAGAAATCCTTATCATTAAACAAGAATCTCAATATATACATAGAGAAGTTCATAAAAAAAAAAAAAGGAACCATTGAACTATCTCAACATTCAAGAGGAGAAACAAAGGAAGAAAAAAGAGAACTGACCCATTACAACCCTTCCAAAATTATCCATGACACTGTCCAATAATCTCATAGTAAAGGAGAACGAATTAGAGAGTCGTTCTTTTGCAGTAATTTACATATGAAATGATTCCTATCTATAACAGCTAAACTTCATCACATTTGTTTGCGCAAATTTACTCATCACATTCGTAAATGAGATGTGGAAATTGTGTAAATAAGGCTATTTACTCACCAAAATTTTTACACCTGTATAAATGTGAAAATCAATTTCACCCCTCTTACACAAGGCCTGAGTACACTTCTTACATGGTGATTGCATTCGCAGGGGGTGGGCGCATCAAACATCTTTATTTTTTTTATTCCTATGGACCCCTTATTTGTAATCCAAACCATTCAATTTGTTTGATGGACTAATTAACCCCAAGAACTTGAAGCTGATTATCTAAAATCTTCATGGAGGTTAAGTAATTTGTGAAAAAGTCCTAACCAGTATATCTAATTTCCAGCATTTTTGTGGGCCCTCAATTCATGATCCAAACCGTTCAATATTCTTGTTCTGCGCCTTATCCGCATGGTGTTGCCGTAGAATTCAAGGGCATTTTATTTGAAGGGTCCAATGACAACAATGTTGTCGTTGCTTATGATTTGGACGCCGGTGGGCACCTCAACGCTCATTGGGTGCTGGATGAGCTTTCTGAGGTGTTCCAGGGTCCTCCTTTACTCTATCCTTCCCAAGGCTTCCTCACCGATCTCGGTGGTGGCCGGATGTGTTTACTATTTAACGGCCTGGATGGCGATCAATGGACTATACGTGTGGAGGTCTTTCAGGTTTCCATAACCATAGTTGGCGACCGTCCTGTGGTATGTCGCGGGAGTCTCCACTCTTACTATCTTGGATCATGGAATGATTATAACCCAGTGAGTTACTCCGTCTTTGTGTAAGCAAATATTTATAACACCCCTTCCCTCTTTTATGTTCTGTTTTTTTATTTCGTAATTTTTTTTTTACTATGGTATGGTGGTGATGATGTATAGATTATTGTATGGCATGTACTTGATGAGCATCGAGACTTTTTTTTTATAGGTGTGATCATTCGAACAAGAGTGATATTGAGGCTGATGCAAGTTCCGGATCGTATAGTTCTGTTCTTTGTAATTTTGTTTATTAGTGGTCATTTTAGGAGTTATTATTAGATTCCATTCTAAATTTTATAATAGTTATGAGTATGCAAACTATTCGTAATTCGATAATTATCTTGTATGTGGCATTACCCTTGTTTATTAAATTGAGCAGTATAGCAACATAGACTAGCTTGGATAGGATGAGCAATAGAAGAAATTATGACTGAATCACTCTTGTGAGAGGCATTTGGTGGTTATCTGGGCTTGCCTTGTGATTACTTTTAGGTTGCACACAATTGTGTTTGATATAGCATTTATTACTGCCATAGATATTTCTGCGAGCGGATCTTTTTCTAACAAGTGATTAACTTATTGGGCTCTTCCTATTAAGTGTCAACTTCGCTACAATTTTGTATGGGGATAAATACCTTTTTTCACCTTGTGGTTTCGTCCAGGAAAACATTGCCTCCCTAATGTATAAAAAATACTCATAACCCCCTATTGTTTTCGGACCGGACCAAATTGAAACTGTTAGATTTTCGGTCCAAATTGACGAAAGATGTAGCACACTTGCCACATATGTGATGTTGGTGTAGGAGGAAATTGTTTTCATCCAAATTATTCATTTTTAATGACAAAAATGCCCCTTTAACAAAATTGTGAGCCCCCATTCTTCTTTGAAACATGGGAAGGGTACTGGATCGATGAAGCAACCAAAACCTGGAACCTCGGGGCGGTAACGAGTCGAGCTTCAAGATTCTCAAGCTTGGCTCATTAACAAAATGAGCTTAAAAATAAGCTTGAGCTTGGCTCGTCAGGAGCCCGAGCCAAGCCTTACTGAGCTTTCAAATAGAATTAAAAATTCAAACTTCAAATCAAAGCAATTCCAAACTCGAACCCTAGATCTGACCCTAAGAAAGTTTCTTCTAATCGACGCGTAATCTCATGTTCAACTACCAATACACTCATACATAGTACATATACATATACAAAAACATATATATATATATATATGTGTGTGTGTGTGTGTATGTGTGCGCGCGCTTAATTTCATCTAATTGAACCACAAAAAAACTTGGCAAAGTGTTCCCTAAAATAATTACGCTCAAATCACTTATACAATCTTTAGTTATTGAACCTTGCATGTATGTGTGTGTAAATGTATTCTCTCTAATGAGCTTTCGAGCCGAGCTTGAGCCGATAATGAGCCTTTTTTAAAGTTCAAGCTTGGTTTGTTAGTTCAAACAAACTCGAGCCGAGCCTGTCGATTACCAGCCCTACCAGAACCAAAACATGTAAACAGTAACACTTACCTATCCCCTCTCATATTCTTAACAGGGAACTACCCTGTCCCGCCCTCCCATTGTCACAAGATGCACTACACTGTTAGCAATGGCGAGGTGTTGGGCATGATGTTTCGCTGTTCAATTCCTGCACTATTGAATATCCCAATTGGACAAAGATGGAAATTTTCATGACTGGGATTTAAATCTTTAATAAGACGCAGTGTTAAAGTACACAACATCCAAATCTGAATCCAGTATGTAGCTGAAAGCTTCTAAGCTCCTGATATTTGTGTTAGGTGACCTCCTAATCACGACCAGTGGTGAATCTCAATCCATTGAAGCACCACCAATATACCATTATACCAATCTCTTTGTTACTGTAACCCAATGGATAATGAATAAAAGAAGAAACTACTACAAGAAAACGATTGAGCCCATGTGAACAGATCAATAAACTTTGCCCTGGCCATGGTCCTTTTTTACCCTTATGACTCTTCAATGGTGACAAATGCCGAAAAGAAGTCGAACCCAGTTTAGATGCTGCCATGACTCCACCTTCAAGCCCACAAGCACCACTGCCTCTCCACCGTGGTGGCACTGCAGTGCCACTGCTGGCCGCTGTGGCGATATAAGTGAAACACCTTGCGGTGTTATGTTAGAGTGGTAGAATGGTGGCACCTATGAAAGTTTTTTTCTCTTGCGATGGATTCCTCTTTTTCTCTCTCTAAAACTCCGTCTCTGTCTAAAATGTTTGTGATTCTTCACTTTCTTCCTCTCCCTCTCTCTCTCTAATTGTCCATTAGTGGAGTTACATATTTCACTGTGGTCCACGAACACAAGGAGGTTATAGTTATATTTTTAACTATTAGGGAGGTAATGTGTTTCCCGCCAAAACTGCAAGGAAGTAAAAAGTAATTACCCCTTTTAGTATTGATTGGTGAATTTATCAGACATGTAATTCAAAGGATGCATAGAAAGGAAAATTAACCATACCTTTTTTCCACAAATTATCCAATAATGGAAAATTTGTTTTGCTCCTGGAAATTCAATTGTTTGTTTTTCAGAAGCTACTTTTGGTGGGTGTTGGGTGGATATTGCTGGAGTGAGATGAAAACTTCATAAGGCGAGGGCTGGTTGATGAGAAATGCTAGTCATATTCACAAGTTGCTAATCTAAGGGGCTGGTTCGAACTCTTAATTCGGGTTAGGTGGTGTGTCCTAACTCAAGCTTTTTTAGGCCTGTTTACGTATGTTTTCTCGTATGAATCTTGTGTCTGTGCCTATTGGGGATCCCATTTCTGTACCAACTCAAGATGTCTTATTGGATTCATGTATAAACAAGCGGGACTCGTCGAGGTATGTGTAAATAGGTATAAGTTAGATCATGCAAGAATAGGCTTTACTATCCTATAGATGTCTGTTGGTGGTGGGGATTCTAGCGAGGCACGTGCACATGCACTAGCGAAGGAGAGTGCAGAGGTGGGTTGCCCGTAGTTGGGGGTTTCAGCATGGGTGGCTGTAATGAAGGGTCCAGATCCTTTTGGGTTATTAAGTATGGCTAATTTCGCTGTAGAAATTAAAATGAAAACACTGATTTGACTTGACTTATTTTAGTTATTTTAGGTAACTCTAGATTTTGTATGATTTGGTGTTATTTGGTTTTAAATATTAATAACCAAATATGAGTTCTCTTTGGAGGTTAAGTGACTGAACAGTGCTAGGGACACTGACACTTAGCACCGAATGGTGAACCTACGGGGATACGCCGACATTTGTACCGTCAGTGCACCATTCGGTGCCCCCCGCATTTTTCTAAGTGACTCTGTCACCAAGTTATTTCTGGTGTTTTGGCTAACTTATTTTTATGCAGGTAGTGAATGGAAATGATTCTATGAAAGCTCTCATTGTTGAAACTAAATATTTATGCTTCTCTTATACTGGACTTAGATAATAATTATTCGTCAAGTGGTTGATATGCGTAATAGAACTTCTAAGCCTGAAGTCTAATGAAGGTTTTTTGCAGGCCACGGTATTGAAACATTTTAGAGGAATTCCTTTCTTTTTTATTCTTTTGAATTGGAGGGCCGTTGTGAGTTAAATACCAATGTATTTTGTATTGTTGTAGCTTGTAGTGATGTTGGAGGACTCATTGTTCTCCATTCCTTTGTACTCTTTCCATATTTTATTTAATAAAATTGCCGTTTCCTATAAAAAAAAATGAAGTGTTTTTGCTGTATGTATTTAAAATTTCTTTTGGTCTCTTGTATTCTCTTTCTCACTCTATATCAGAATGAGCATTCAAATGTGGTGCTTGTTTTCTTGACAGTTGTGGAGACTTGAAGAAGCGTATTGAACATGCTGTAGAGTATGTCAAGGGTGATTATAAGAAGCAAAAAACTACATTGCCTGAATAGGTTAGTTATTTGAGATCAAGCATCCATACCTCTCTCTCTCTATATATATATATATATGCGGGCATTATTGCTTAAGTGTTCCTGAGTCCTGACACCATTTTCCAATTAAAGTAAATTCTTCGGATGCTTGCACTCCCCTGCAAACCATTTTGAATTGAAAGTAAATTCTTCAGGTGCTTGTACTCACTTGCAAACCTCGTATGTGGGGGAGGTGAGGCTCTCTCTCTCTCTCTCATGCAAGGCATAGCTTAATGAAAAGTTAGGGATAGCTTTGGTTTGTGAAATATTACAAGTAGTATTTTGATGTGTGTTTGAAGTATCATCTTTTTTTTTGTTTTGGTTAATTTCAAGAAGAGATCTCAAGGCGGGAAAATCTCTGGTTTACTGATTTGTTCTTCTGTTCATCTACCTTTGATAAGTAATGTTTCTTGCCTTTTGACGGACATCAAGCAAAATCTTAACCTGACAACCTCTAATTACCATGGACAGTTTTTCTTGGACTAAAATAATTCTTGGATTGGATTGAAGCCCAAAGATGTTGTTATTGGCTTTGTCAGAGGGTAGGAGTTTCTAACTGGGTCTCTATGGCTATATGTATGCATGTGTGCGTCTGAGTGTGCATGCTTTGTGTGCTTCTTTTGTTCTATTGATTTTTGTGATTCGTGTTATAGGTTTCTGCATTTTGTTGTTGCTGCCTCATTAAAAACCATTTTCAGTGAAATGTTCAGAGAAGGAAATTACTTATGGAATGTACCAAACATGCCCCAAAATCTCTTAGTTGCTCAACTAATTATGACGTATTTATTGTCCTGTTTTGGTTAATCTGCCATATATATATAGTTATGAGAGATACTCTCACCTTATTATGAGAGATAAGGTGGGGGCCCTCACAATGAAACTATTGGCATTAGATATGGATGTGAAGGCCCCCACCTTATCTCTCATAGTAAGGTAACAGTATCTCTCATATGAGCATCTCCCTATATATATAATAGATGTTTCTTGTACTCATATATTATATTTTGTCCTTTAATCAGATCAGGATGATAGCTTGGTCGTCCTATATCCAAATTGCTTAATCCTACGGTCATGCATTATTGAGATATTGGTGATCCATGAAATCTAAGAAGTCAAACACCCTGTAGCTGTAGCGAATCTGGATTTGACTTGGATATTTAAATGAATCTCATTGACCGAAAAGCCTAAAGTATATGTATTTTATTAATATATTTAATGAATCTTTCCTAATTTTAAAGTCTTAATCCTCTAAGCATTAGGAGAATCCATTAACTTGTAGATATCTATTGCTCCTTTCTATCTATTCATTAAAGTACTGCATTAGGAGGGATCATGATTTTGGTGCGTGATTGCCTAACCCTTGTAACTGTGCTTCTCTAGACTTCTTTTTTCCTCTTTTCTGTGCAGTTAAGACCCAATAAAACCAAAATCGCTTTTCTTAGGTACTGGTCATAGTATCAGAACACCCGTCAAACTCGTTTTTTCCTTGCTTAATTCAAGCCCCAGAAGCCTTATCCCTCCATACATCTTCTACACACGCTAAGACCTACTATAGCCACTGTCAAACCAAATCAAACAAACCAACAAAGCCTTGTGCCCCAGTCATTTGGGATCGCCTATATGAATCTTTTTTCACTATTCCGCTCATAAGATTAGTTAAATTAACTAAATTCATATCCTTTTTTACTACAACATTTCATGTCAATTTAGGTCTTCCCTTTTACCTAGCATTTTCCATCAACAGTTATCATATCACTCTTACTAACTGGTGCATCTACCGTCTTCGCTGTACATGACCAAACCATATTAGTCTGTTCTCTCACAACTTATTTTTTTATTGGTGCTCCTCCTACCGTTTCATGAATGTATTCATTTGTAATTCTATCTTTCCTAGTCTTACCACACATTCATCTAAGCATTCGCATCTCAAGCTACACTCATTTTGTTAATGTGTGGTTTCTTAGTTTCCCCACATACTGTCCCATAGAGCATTATTAGCCTTATACCTGTCCTATTAAACTTTCCTTTCAACTTTGTTGTTATCGGTCAATCGTATGATACTCCAGAAGCACTCTTGTACTTGAGCCAATCTACTTTGATTATATGGGTCACATCATCTCCAATCTCTCTCTTCTTATTAATAATCAAACCTAGGTTACAAAATTGCTCACTCTTTGGTATCTCATGGTTTTCAATCTTCACTTCATTATTTCTACTTCTGTTGTTACTAAAGTTATATTCCATATATTCAGTTTTAGTCCAATTTACTTTAAACCCTTTTTTACTTAAGTGATTCTTTTCAGGTTTCTAATTTATTGTAAATTCCTCTTTTAGTTTCATTCACTAAGATGATATCATCCGTGAATAACATGCATAAGACAATATCATCTGTAAATAACATGCACCATGGTACATCACCCTGAGTATGCCTAATCATTTCATCCATTACTAGAGCCAATAGGTAAGGACCCGAGGCTGACCCTTAGTGTAACTCTATACTGATGGGGAACTCATTTGATCATTTCATCCATTATCGCTGCTGATATTTCATAGTAAACAGAGTTAAGAGTAGCTGGACCTTGGAGACAGTAGTTTTGAGGCTTGAAAGACCTCTGTATTTTGATAGACCTTCTAGCTGGTTAGTGTTTTGATAATGTAGATGAGAAACTTTTAAAGGGTTATTCAGGGACAGTATTGTGCTATGAAGAGTCAGTCACCTGTGAATAATAGCTTTGGCATTTTATTGAATTTTGGTTGCTAAGGAGGATCTTTGTCATGAGAGGACGATACTATTCATCCTTCTAAATTTAGCACGATGGATAGCACACTGCTGGAGCTAGGATTTGCTATCCATCGTGCTAAATTTTAGCTTTAGCACGATTCATAGCAACTGTTGGAATTACTCTGAAGTATTTTCAAGCAGCTCGACCTCATTCTTCACTAATTGGACTAGGACAGCAAAAATAGGAAATTAGTGAGACTATGAAATGCTTACACTATTTCAAATCACTTAGGATTGCCTATAATTCCCAAACAATATCCTCGAAATTTCATGACCAATGAAACAACAATTTTGTTCATGTCTAGGAAATTTGTAAAATTAGCAGGTTACTTTGACATCTAGAGCCTTAGATCACCGAGGATTAAACAATGTCCAAAGTCCAATACAAATTTTGATTTGCCATCAATTGTGTACAGAATGAACTAGAGTTATAGGACTTGCTTGTTGGGTGCATGTCTCACAAGACATATACATATTTCGTACACCCGGCCATGGGACGTTTTGTTATGTTTACCTAGTGCAATTTGAAAAGCCCATGTAACATAAACTGTTGGTATTGGGGGCTTTATATTTGAGTTTGGTGGCATGCGTCTTATCACTTTGTAGTGTATAATGGTCATGGTTTTTAAGTGGTTGCTTTAGTGATGTTGGCTATATTTCTGATGTTGCATTGTGTTGGTATTTATTGGTGATGCTTCTATTCATTCATTTATTTTTCATTCTTCGGTTTGAATGTATTAGTGGCAGGACAAAATCTTGTGGAAGGCCGTTGTCAATGCGGGGACTAAAGCTTGCTGGTTCATGATTAGAAGCTTAGTAAAAGATAAGGTTTCGGATTCTCCGCATCCAAATCCATCAATTGCTGATGAGTCTTCCACATTTGAGGGAGAATGTGTCTCAAACCCTTAGCTTCCGAAAGGGTGTAACCCTCAGTGAAGTTGAAAGCTAGATTGCTTGCTGAAGGACAAAGGCAGGCCGCCCGTAGTGTAACACCCACAAATTCTGTCGTGATTGCTAAAACTAAGAATAATAATGGTGTGTTAACCGTCAATATGAAAAATAAAAGGAAATTCAAAGGAATAAAAAATGGAAAGGGCCTATGAATGGTGTTTGCTTTAATTATGGGAAGCCTAGACACTTTAGTTCTCAATGCAGAAAGAAAAGGGGTGAGGTAGCCAGTAAGGTAAAGTGATCAAAGAACATGGTGATTATATTAAGATGGTCACAAAGTCTATCATGGTGGACACTGATGACAAGAATTGATGGATTGATTCATGGAAAGAGAATGAAGGATACAAGATTTAGGGATTTTGACTATAGAACTATTTTCGAATGGTTAGAATATGATTCTGTCTCTTGAAATTTGAACATGTGTATTCATATAGTTTGGTTATGATAGCCTTCTTTGATTACCGTAAACGTGCTGATTGCAAGTATTTGAACACTTGAATATATTTTGATGTCAAAATAATAATAATAATAATAATAATAACCACGTTCCAGCCCAGGGACAGACGCATCAAAACCACCCTTATTCCTAAATAGGACATCCTCAAACCCATTCAAGTAGACTTCTCTCTCCCTCCCTTAGGGCCTGTTTGGATAAATGAGGAGTGGAGTAAAATGAAGTGAATTTCATATGTGAAGTGGAGTGCAGAGAAGTAAGTTGAAATTAAAGTAGAGTACTTCACTTCACTCCATTTGGATGCTTATTTTGAAGTTAAGGTTTGGAGTAGAATCAACTTTTACTCAAGAAAATTGAAGTATTTTGAGTTGAAGTGAAATGGAGTACATGTGGCTTCACAAGATTACTTCATCTATTGGGCCAGACTCATCCAAACAGGGTAAGAGTTGAGATTTTAGACTATTATGACCCATTTAACTTCACTCTACTCCATTTTTTACCTATCCAAACAGGCCCTTAGGTTTGCACCAATAATCTATTTAGTTAGAGTTTTACGCCCAGGGTCAGAGGCATCAAAACCACCCTCCTATTTATAAATAGGACAACCTCAAACCCATCCATCCCAAATAGCCTTTTTCTCCCTCCTATAGGTTAAGGCTATATCGTTGGCAATCCCAAATTCAAGCAAAACCTTAGTGCATGCATGCGGAATACTAAACTGAGTCATGGACGACGGGGGGGGTTGAATAATTCAGTGTCTATCGAGGGTTTGCACCTTTCATCGAGTCGTCTTTTGCTATAACATCTTCAATTCTTGTCATCTTGTGGCGTAGTCGGCACCGATGGTGTTCATGACCTCTTTCCTTTTGCTTTTCCGTTCGTCAAATGGGTCTCCCTAAATAAAACTCAGCAAAACTCTCTGGTGACGGCCGTGGGAGTGCATGTGTGTGGTGCGTTCTATGTGTTTGCGCGGAGAGGAATGAGGAAGAGGAAGGAAGAAAAATGGAAACAAGTATTTTAAATTAAACTTTAATTTACAGAAAGAATTCTAAATTATTAAGTATTGACCCTAATTATTGTTTTGTCCTAATCGTGGGGGATAGCTGAGTTGGCCTAGGGCCACGGTTTGCACCTGGAGGTTGAGGGTTCGAAATTGCACTATCAGGAGGCCCTCTGTTATAAAATAAAAAATAAAAATAAATAAATAAATAAATAAATAAAACAAACCTCTTTAAACGTGCATGACATTTGGTCATTATTTGATGGAAAATACAACACCGCCGTCAATTGAAGCAAAGTGGCATCAATTCAATTTCTTTAATTCAAGGGGTGAATTGCAAAAGTTAATCTTAATTTGAGGGGACAAATTGGCACGCATAGTGCGTTTCATGGAATTTTACCAAAATTTATTTCTTTTTAATGGAAACAATCAAATAGGAAGATAAAGAGATTGCAGATAAAGATTCACCCAAGTTATTTAACGTAAATCACTAGAAAAAAGAAGTCATCGAAGGTTACTTTCACTGCTACCCTATTGGATTATCCGAGTAAACGATTGAATCGGTTGAACTGGTTTCAAATTTACAATTATTATGTATAATAAAATTATATTAATATATTTTATTATAGTTCTGGCCATATCTGTATCTTTATTATTTAGGTTTTGATGTACCAACGTGTCCATATCATATCGTATACCGTATCCATAATTCATAGTGAGAAACAAAATATTCATCGCTAATAATTTAGCAAGAGCTGTCAGAAGTAGATTTGCATGTCGGCAAATGATGAGTGCCTTTGTGAACTAGTATGATGACAAAGTTAAATTATATCTAAAATTATATCTCCTCATTATTTCTTTATAAGATGTGAAGCTACGACCTTGATAGGCTTGTCAATTTAGCCTGTTGAAATGAGTATTTCGCTTAGGCCGGCCCGTCCCAAACTTAAAAATACAAGGCTTTTAAAAAGATTTGAGCCCAGCGAGTTGGGCTTGGATAATTATTTGAAAGCCCAGTTAAAATGGGATTGGGAATGAACATAGCATGCTCAGCCCGTTCAGGCCTGGCCCAACCCGCTTGCAATGTTATTTTACTCATTTTTACATATTTCAATGAGAACCCTCCAAAAACTCCCTCCAAAATGTCTCTTTCCTCCACCATTTCTCATGAATTCAATCACGTCCCATCCACACCAAAAACCCACACCATGAATTGACGGTGACTCAATTTGATACTTGGACTGGATCCACTATTGAGTTTAGGATTGAAATTTTTTATAGATTAATCACCCTTAATTTTGAAGACTTAATATCTACTATTTAGCGTCTAGACTTTTTAAAATTTGATCAAGCTTAAATTTTGTCTGTCCCTTATCCGGTCATCATTACCATCTTTATTAAAAAGAGAGCTTCACCCATTAAGAAGAAAAAAGGCAACTCCATTGATGAAATGCCAAAGCCTAGGCCCGGCCCAAGCCTGTACGAAATGAGATTTTACATAGGCTCGCTCAATTTAGAAAAGAAATAAATTTTGGTAAAACACCCTCAAACACACTGTGCGTGCCAATTTGTCCCCTCAAATTAAGATTACTTTTTACAATTCACCCCTTGAATTAAAGAAATTGAATTGATGCCACTTTACTTCAATTGACAGACGGTGTTGCATTTTCCGTCAAATAATGACCAAATGCCACGCACGTGTTAGAGATTAGGGGCAAATCAATATTTATTTATATTTTATTTATAACGGAGGGTGTCTTGGTAGTGCAATTTCGAACCCTCAACCTCCGGGTGCAAACTGTGGCCCTAGGCCAACTGAGCTACCCCTCGGGTTTAGGACAAAACAATAATTACGGTCAAGACTTAATAATTTTGAATCCTTTTTTGTAAATTAAAGTTTAATTTAAAATACTTGTTTCCATTTTTCTTCCTTGTCTTCCTCATCCCTCTCGGCACAAACACATACAAAGCATGCACCCCACACCAATAGAGTTTTGCTGAGTTTTATTTTAGGGAGACCCATTTGATGGGAAAGCAAAAGGAAAGAGGTCATGAACACCATCGGCTATGATGCACGGATACTTCAAAATGGGCAACGTATCGTATCCGATACTTCGCTTTTTATATGTAAAAAGCGTGTCCCTGCCGTATCTGGGCATCATAGACCATCGGTGCCGACTACGCCACATGATGACAAGAATTCAAGAAGATGATATAGCAAAAGACGACTCGATGAAAGGCGCAAAACCTGGACAGATACTGAATTATTCACCCCCACTGTCCATGACTGAGTTTAGTATTCTGCATGCATGCACTAAAAGCTTTGCTTGAATTTGGCATTTCCAACAATACAACATTAACCTAGAGGAGGGAGAAGAAGGCTATTTGGGATGGATGGGTTTGAGGTTGTCTTATTTATGAATAGGAGGGTGGTTTTGATGCCTGTCCCTGGGCTAAAAACTCTACTAATAGATTATTGGTGCAAACCTAGAGGAGAAGGCTACTTGGATGGGTTTGAGGTTGTCATATTTAGGAATAGGGGTGGTTTTGATGCGCCTATCCCTGGGCTGGAACGTGGTTATTATTATTATTATTATTATTATTATAATTATTATAATTATTTTGATGAAAAAGCCCAACACGGGACAAAATGGCATCAATTTCTTGGATTCAGATGGTAAGTTGGAAAAATTAATCTTTTCAAAGATTTCGTCCTGCCACTAATACATTCAAACCGAAGAAAGAAAAATAAATGAATGAATAGAAGCATCACCAATAAATACCAACACAATGCAACATCAAAAATATAGCCAACACCACTAAAGCAACCACTTAAAAACCACGACCATTATACACTACAAAGTGATAAGACGCATGCCATCAAACTCAAATATAAAGCCCCCAATACCAACAGTTTATGTTACATGGGCTTTTCAAAGTGCACTAGGTAAACATAACAAAACATCCCATGGCCGGGTGTACGAAATATGTATATGTCTGGTGAGACATGCACCCAACAAGCAAGTCCTGTAACTCTAGTTCATTCTGTACACAATTGATGGCAAATCAAAATTTGTATTGGACTTTGGACATTGTTTAATCCTCAATGATCTAAGACTTTAGAAGTTAAAGTAACCTGCTAATTTTACAAATTTCCTAGACATGAACAAAATTGTTGTTTCATTGGTAATGAAGTTTCGAGGATATTGTTTGGGACTTACAAGTAATCCTTAGTGATCTGAAATAGTGTAAGCATTTCATAGTCTCACCAATTTCCTATTTTTGCCGTCCTAGTCCAAATAGTGAAGAATGAGGTCAAGCTGCCTGAAAATACTTAAGAGCAATTCCAACAGTTGATATGAATCGTGCTAAAGCTAAAATTTAGCACGATGGATAGCAAATCCTAGCTCCAGCAGTGTGCTATCCATTGAGCGAAATTTAGCAGGATGAATAGTATCGTGCTATGATGACAAAGATCCGCCACAGCAACCAAAATCCAATAAAATGCCAAAGCTATTATTCACAGGTGACTGACTCTTCATAGCACAATACTGTCCCTGAATAACCCTTTAAAAGTTTCTCATCTACATTATCAAAACACTAACCAGCTAGAAGGTCTATCAAAATCCAGAGGTCTTTCAAGCCTCAAAACTACTGTCTCCAAGGTCCAGCTACTCTAACTCTGTTTACTATGAAATATCAACAGCGATAATGGATGAAATGATCAAATGAGTTCCCCATCAGTATAGAGTTAGTGTTACACTAAGGGTCGGCCTCGAGTCCTTACCTATTGGCTCTAGTTATGGATGAAATGATTAGGCGTACTCAGGATGATGTATCATGGTGCATGTTATTTACGGATGATTTGTCTTATGCATGTTATTCACGGATGATATCATCTTAGTGAATGAAACTAAAAGAGGAATCTACAATAAATTAAAAATCTGAAAAGAACCACTAAGTAAAAAGGGTTTAAAGTAAATTGGACTAAAACTGAATATAAGGAATATAACTTTAGTAACAACAGCAGTAGAAATAATGAAGTGAAGATCGAAAACCATAAGATACCAAAGAGTGAGTAATTTCGTTACCTAGGTTTGATTATTAATAAGGAGAGATTGGAGATGATGTGACCCATATAATGAGATTGGAGATGATGTGACCCATATAATCAAAGTAGATTGCTCAAGTACAAGAGTGCTTCTGGAGTATTATACGATTGACCGATAACAACAAAATTGAAAGGACAGCTAAAAGGCTAACAATGCTTTATGGGACAGTGTGTTGGGAAACTAACACATTAACAAAATGAGTGTAGCTGAGATGCGGATGCATAGATGGATGTGTGGTAAGACTAGGAAAGATAAAATTACAAATGAATACATTCATGAAACGGTATGAGGAGCACCAATCAAAAATAAGTTGTGAGAGAACAGACTAATATGGTTTGGTCATGTACAACGAAGACGGTAGATGCCCCAGTTAGAAAGAATGATATGATCAATGTTGATGGAAATGCTAGGTAAAAGGGAAGACCTAAATTGACATGAAATGCTGTAGTAAAAAAGGATATGAATTTAGTGAATTTAACTAATCTTATGAGCGGAATAGTGAAAAAAGATTCATATAGCCGATCCCAAATGACGGGGGCACAAGGCTTTTTTGGTTTGTTTGATTTGGTTTGACAGTGGGTATAGTAGGTCTTAGAATAAGTAGAAGATGTATGGAGGGATAAGGCTTCTGGGGCTTGAATTAAGCAAGGAAAAAACGAGTTTGATGGGTGTTCTGGTGCTATGACCAGTACCTAAGAAAAGCGATTTTGGTTTTATTGGGTCTTACCTGCACAAGTAGTAAAGCAACGAAGATGAAAAAAGAAGTCTAGAGAAGCACAGTTACAAGGGTTAGGCAATCACACAACAAAATCATAATCCCTCCTAATGCAGTACTTTAATGAATAGATAGAAAGGAGCAATAGATATCTATAAGTTCATGGATTCTCCTAATGCTTAGAGGATTAAGACTCTAAAATTAGGAAAGATTCATTAAATATATTAAAAAAATACATATACTTTAGGGCTTTCAGTCGTTGAGATTCATTTAAATATCCGAGTCAAATCCAGATTTGCTACAGCTACAGGGTGTTTGACTTCTTAGATTTCAAGGATCACCAATATCTCAATAATGCATGACCATAGGATTAAGCAACAGACTTAAACTTGGATATAGGATGACCAAGCTATGATCCTGATCTGATTAAAGAACATAATATAATATGAGTACAAAGAAACATCTATTATATATATATATATATATATATGTGGCAGACTAGCCAAAATAGGACAGTAAAAACGTCATAATTAGTTGAGCAACTAAGAGATTTTGGGGCATGTTCGGTACATTCCATAAGTAACTTCTTTCTCTAAACATTTCGCTGAAAATGGTTTTTAAACATTTCTCCAAACATTTCACTGAAAATGGTTTTCAATGAGGCAGCAACAACAAAACGCAGAAACCTATAACATGCATCACAAAAATCAATAGAACAAAAGAAGCACACGAAGCATGCACACTCAGACACACACATGCATACATATAGCCATAGAGACCCAGCTAGAAACTCCTACCCTCTGACAAAGTCAATAACAACCTCTTTGGGCTTCAATCCAATCCAAAAATTATTTTACTCCAAGAAAAACTGTCCATGGTAACTACATGTTGTCAGGTTTAGATTTTGCTTGATGTCCGACAAAAGGCAAGAAACATTACTTATCAAAGGTAGATGAACAGAAGAACAAATCAGTAAACCAGAGATTTTCCCGCCTTGAGATCTCTCTTGAAATTAACAAAAATAAAAAAAATAAAAAATAAAAATGATGAAACTTCAAACACATAAAAATACTACTAGTAATATTTCACTAACCAAAGCTATCCCTAACTTTTCATTAAGCTATGCCTTGCATGAGAGAGAGAGAGAGAGAGAGAGAGCGAGCCCCACCTTCCCCACATATGAGGTTTGCAGGTGAGTACAAGCACCCGAAGAAATTACTTTCAATTCAAAATGGTTTGCAGGGGAATGCAAGCATCCGAAGAATTTACTTTTATTGGAAAATGGTGTCAAGACTCAGGAACTCTTCAGCATTAATGCCCGTAGAGAGAGAGAGAGAGAGAGAGGGGTATGGATGCTTGATCTCAAATAACTAACCTATTCAAGCAATGTAGTTTTTTGCTTCTTGGAATCACCCTTGACACTCTCCAGCATGTTCAGCACGCTTCTTCAAGCTTCACAACTGTCAATAAAACAAGCACCATGCTCATTCTGATATAGAGTGAGGAATAGAATACAAGAGACCAAAAGAAATTTGAAATACATACAGCAAAAACACTTCATTTTTTTTTTATAGGAAACGACAATTTTATTAAATGAAATATGGAAAGAGTACAAAGAAATGAAGAACAATAAGTCCTCCAACATCACTACAAGCTACAAGTTTTATCTTCACCGCTACGCTACAACGCATTTAGCGGCGTTCACATCCGTAGCGGCCGCTACTATCTGCTACGTCCACTATGGGCCACTACGCCCGCTACGGGGCCACTACGGAGTGAGACAGATTTGTATTTTCCAAAAAAAATTAAAATGTATAATAAGAATTATTTCTTTTCTTTTTCTCTCCAAATAACATTTCTACTCAATTCTTCTACCCTTTTATGTTTAAACGAACACCAAAAAGCACATAATCTCGCCAAATTACAGTCAATACAAAGAGTTCTTTTCTAGGTACATCGTATTAGACACCCCTTTTAGTAGAGGTATTCTTTTCTCTAGGTACTTTTAAATCTTAATTCTTGACTTCATGGCAGTTTTTTTTATGAGCCTTTCATTAGTTTCTAAGTTAACATAACTAAGCAACATGAATACATGTGAAAAAAAAAACTAAACATTACTATTATTTCTAGTTATACAGCGATACAAGATCTCATATAGTGAGGGGACCGCTACGCCCCCTTATCTTAGTTACTTTTGCATAAAAAATACATTCTCTCATTTTCTAATATTATTGATTTTCTACAAAATTTTCATATTTTTTTGACAATTTTTTTAAATCACACCGCTACGCCACTACATAGAGCCGCTACGCTACGTATCGCCCACTACTTAGCATTTTGGCAGCGGGCCGCTACACCCGCCGCTACCGCTATTTTCATCCTTGGCTACAACAGTACAAAATACATTGGTATTCAACTCACAACGGCCCTCCAATTCAAAAGAATAAAAAAGAATAGAATTCCTCTAAAATGTCTCAACACCAAGGCCTGCAAAAAACCTTCATTAGACTCTAGGCTTAGAAGTTTTATTACGCATATCAACTACTTGACGAATAATTGTTATCTAAGTCCAGTATAAGAGAAGCGTAAATATTTAGTTTCAACAGTGAGAGCTATCATAGAATCATTTCCATTCATTGCCTGCATAAAAATAAGTCAGCCAAAACACTAGAAATAACTTGGTGATAGTCACTTAGAAAAATGCGGGGGGTACCAAATGGTGCACTAACGGTACAAATGTCGGCATGTCCCCGTAGGTGCACCATTCAGTGTTAAGTGTGGGTGTCCCTAGCATTGTTCAGTCACTTAACCTCCAAAGAAAACTCCTATGTGGTTACTAATATGTAAAACCAAATATCACCAAATCATACAAAATCTAGAGTTACCTAAAATAACTAAAATAAGTCAAGTCAAATCAATGTTTTCATTTTAATTTCTACAACGAAATTAGCCATACTTAAAAACCAAAAGGATCTAGACCCTTCATTACAACCACCCATGCTAAAACCCCCAACTACGGGCAACCCACCTCTACACACTCTCCTTCGCCAGTGCAGGTGCACGTGGCTCGCTAGAACCCCCACCACCAACAGACATCTCTAGGATAGTGGAGCCTATTCTTGCATGATCTAACTTAAATCTATTTACACAAATACCTCGACGAGTCCCGCTTGTTTATACATGAATCCAATAAGCACATCTTGAGTTGGTACAGAAATGGGATCCCCAATAGGCACAGACACAAGATTCATATGAGAAAACATACGTAAACAGGCCTCAAAAAGGTTGAGTTAGGACACCACCTAACCCAAATTAAGAGTCCGAACCAGCCCCTTAGATTAGCAGCTTGTGAATATGACTAGCATCTCTCATCAACCAGCCCCTCGCCTTACAAAGTTTCCATCTCACTCCAGCAATATCCACCCAACACCCACCAAAAGTGGCTTCTGGAAAACAAACAATTGAATTTCCAGGAGCAAAACTAATTTTCCATTATTGGATAATTTGTGGAAAAAAGATATGGTTAATTTTCCTTTCTATGCATCCTTTAAATTACATGTCTGATAACTTCACCAATCAATACTAAAAGGGGTAATTACTTTTTACTTCCTTGTAGTTTGGGCGGGAAACACATTACCTCCCTAATAGTTAAAAATATAACTATAACCTCCTTGTGTTTGTGGACCACAGTGAAATATGAACTCCACTAATGGACAAATCTCTCTCTCTCTCTCTCTCTCTCTCTCTCTCTCTCTCTCTCAGAGAGAGAGAGAACCTCCAAGTGAGAGGGAGAAAGTGAAGAATCACAAACATTTTAGACAGAGATGGAGTTTTAGAGAGAGAAAAAGAGGAATCCATCGCGAGAGAAAGACACTTTCACAAGCGCCGCCATTCTACCACTCTTAACATAACACCACAAGAGGTTTCACTTATATTGCCACAACAGTCAGCAGTGGCACCATAGTGCCACCACGGTGGAGGGGCAATGGTGCTTGTGGGCTTGAAGGTGGAGTCATGGCAGCATCTACACTGGGCTCACTTCTTTTCAGCATTTGTCACCATTAAAGAACGAAAATTCAGAGTCATAAGGGTAAAAAAGGAGATGGTGGCCACAGCAAAGTTCATTGATCTGTTCACATGGGCTCAATCGTTTTCTTGTAGTAGTTTCTTCTTTCATTCATTATCCATTGGGTTACAGTAACATAGAGATTGGTATAATGGTACATTGGTGGTGCTTCTATGGATTGAGATTGATCACTGGCCGTGATAAGGAGTTCACCTAACACAAACATTAGGAGCTTAGAAGCTTTCAGCTACATATTGGATTCAGATTTGGATGTTGTGTACTTCAACACTGCGTCTTTTTAAAGATTTAAATCCCAGTCATGAAAATTTCCATCTTTGTCCAATTGGGATATTCAATAGTGCAGGAATCGAACTGCGAAGCATCATGCCCAACACCTCACCATGGCTAACAGTGTAGTGCATCTTGTGACAATGGGAGGGCAGGACAGGGTAGTTCCCTGTTAAGAATATGAGAGGGGATAGGTAAGTGTTACTGTTTACATGTTTTGGTTCTGGTAGGGCTGGTAATCGACAGGCTCGGCTCGAGTTTGTTTGAACTAACGAACCAAGCTTGAGCTTTAAAAAGGGCTTGTTATCGGCTCAGGCATGCAAGGTTCAATAACTAAAGATTGTATGAGTGATTTGAGAGTAAATATTTTAGGGAAGACTTGGCCAAGTTTTTTAATTTGGGAGTTTTTTTGTTGTTCAATTAAATAAAATTAAGCGCGCGCGCACACAGATATATATATATATATATATATATGTTTTTCCATATGTATATGTACTGTGTATGAGTGTATTGGTAGTTGAACATGAGATTAGGCATCAATTAGAAGAAACTATGGTTTATGTTGATTCTTAGGGTCAGATCTAGGGTTCGAGTTTGGAATTGCTTTAATTTGAAGTTTGAATTTTTAATTCTATTTGAAAGCTCGGTAAGGCTCGAGTCGGGCTCGGCTCGGGCTCACGACAAGCCAAGCTCAAGCCTTTTTTTAAGCTCATTTTGTTAACAAGCCAAGATTGAGAATCTTGAAGCTCGACTCGTTACCGCCCCTAGGTTCTAGCTTTTGGTTGCTTCAACGATCCAGTACCCTTCCCATGCTTCAAAGAAGAATGGGGGCTCATAATTTTTTTAGAGGGGCATTTTTTTCATTAAAAATGAATAATTTGGAGGAAAACAATTTCCTCCTACACCAACATATGTGGCGAGTGGGCTACATCTTCCGTCAATTTGGACCGAAAATCTAACAATTTCAATTTGGTCCTAAAACAATAGGGGGTTATGAGTATTTTTTAAACATTAGGGAGGTAATGTTTTCCTGGACCAAACCACAAGGTGAAAAAAAGTAATTATCCCCATACAAAACTGTAGCGAAGTTGACACTTAATGGGAAGAGCCCGATAAGTTAATCACTTGTTAGAAAAAGATCCGCTCACAGAAATATCTATGGCAGTAATAAATGCTATATCAAACACAACTGTGCACAACCTAAAAGCAAACACAAGGCAAGCCCAGATAACCACCAAATGCCTCTCACAAGAGTGATGCAGTCACAATTTCTTCCATTGCTCATCCTATCCAAGCTAGTCTATGTTGCTATATTGCTCAATTTCATAAACAAGGGGAATGCCACATACAAGATAATTATCGAATTACGAATAGGTTGCATACTCATAACAATATTATAAAAATCAAAATGGAATCTAATAATGCCTAAAATGACCACTAATAAACGAAATTACAAAGAACAGACCTATATGATCCGGAACTTGCATCAGCCTCAATATCACTCATGTTCGAATGATCACACCTATAAAAAAAATAAAAATAAAAGTCTCAATGCTCATCAAGATAGAGGCTAAGAGAGGGCGAACAAAGTTGAATGAAAAGGAGATCCGAAGTTTATGTTGACATAAAATTACAACAAATATGCATCCAACATAACTTTTTCAATCAAAACAATCAAAAAGACTATTGCTTCATTAAAACTTCTACATAGCTTTGATTATTTAAAAAAAAAAAAAAAAAACTTTTATGTAGCTTCACATCCTCTAGGCTCGATTATGAGAGTGCTCGGATGAATCCAACAAAACTTTTTCAATCAAAACAATCAAAAAGACTTTTGCTTCATAAAACTTCTATGTAGCTTGGCTTATTTAAAAGATTAAATAAATAAACTTGTATGCAGCTTCACTTCCTCTAGTAGTCTGTACTGCATCAAGTAGGCTCAATTAAGAGAGTGCTCACCATTATAAAACCAGATTCAAATCACTCAGTTTTCACCAAGTATGTCCTGAAAAAGGAGGTGAACATATAGAACAAGAAGGATACCAACATTTAGCAGCCAAAAGCACTTGCTGCAAGCAATAATTTAGCTATTAACTTTCATTTGGATGATTTCCGGAATATGATAGCATTTTATTCCCTTCAACTATCCTTATCTTTCACATTCCTGCTAAGTGCTAGCTACACAGAACAGTCTCACAGCTATGATAAAGTTCACACTTGGCAGAAAAGCTTCCAAATGCATGCCAAATAATAGTGGAAGCTCTTTTGAGAAAGAATAGCTAGCACCTTTAAATCACAACAATAAAATAGCTTAACAACAAACAACCAATAGAGTAACAAAGTTGTCTAATTGCACTCGTAAATGCAAATCCGTGTGGACCAAACCAGATAATGCTGATAACAAGAGGGATGTAATGTAGCACATAATTTATTGCACTGCTAATCCTACCCAAGTCATAATAACATTGAGGGACATAAGGGCAAGTACATGCCATACAATAAGCTATACATCATCACCACCACCATACCATAGTAAAAAAAATTAATTTTCGAAATACAAAGAGAACATAAAATAGGGTAGGGGTGTTATAAATATTTGCTTACACAAAGACGGAGTAAATCAATGCATTATAATCATTCCATTATCCGATATCATAAGAGTGGAGACTCCCACGACGTACCACAGGACGGTCGCCAACTGTGGTTATGGAAACCTGAAAGACCGCCACACGTATAGTCCAATGAACGCCCTCCAGGCCGTTAAACAGATCGGTGAGGAAGCCCTGGCAAGGATAGAGTAAAGGAGGACCCTGGAACACCTCAGAAAGCTCATCCAGCACCCAATGAGCGTTGAGGTGCCCACCGGCGTCCAAATCATGAGCAACGACAGCATTGATGTCATTGAAGACGGCAAATAAAATGCCCTTGAATTCTACAGCAACACCATGCGGATAAGGCGCAGATTTGTGGGAAAACTGTCTTAGGAGCCAGTGCCCATTCGTCCATTCCTCATCCTTGGCGTCAAAAATGAAGGAATCTGGTGGCGCCGATACGAGCTTGTGACCCCAAGCAAAGTAGTCATCGGCAGAAATAGGATAAGTTTTCGTGTAGGGTGGGTAATCAATCGTGGGAGGGTGGGATCAAAGCCCTCAAAAATGGGCCGATACGTTCTGTTCAGGGGATCAATAGTTCCGTTCAGGCAACCCAGGCATGGTTTTGTGGATAGAAAATAGAACTTCCCCTCAAGGGTGACCACGAGAGGACAGGTCTTAGGAGCATTCAAACTGGGAACGGCATCGTCACGGACGAGAACCAATCGATCCTCTGACTTAGTTCTGACTTAGTGGGATCAAAGGCATAAACATTATCTGAATTGACCCAATTTTTTTCATCCCGATCAAGCATCATGCTGCCCTCTTTGGTATTCTCACCCCCCACTATATATATTTTGGAACCCACAACCATACATCCCATCCCGATCGGCACTCTACCATCGGAATAATCATAAGCAACTTCCAAATAACGCCGAGAAGAAGAGCCACTTTCGCACAAGTCACTCAGATTTAAACGCAATAACAGTTCCATCGACTGCACGTACAAATACCACTCCTTCCTCGCCATCTTCTTCAAAATTTGTTTCTCTCTCGAATTCCCTGTGCCCCCTTCCTTCCTTCCTACTCGTTCTCGGAACCCTAACCTCTAACCTCTTTCCCCCTTCTCTTATCGATCTCAAATCTGCTTGCACAACATATCTCTCGCACACACATTCATTCGCCCCTGTAAATATACAACTCGGGCTAGGGCTAGGGCTATCCATGGAAGGACCACCCTTAAGAAGGGCCTGGGCCATGTTTTTCAGCCCGTTGAAATTCTGGGCTTGGTCAGGGCCTGGGAATGAAAATCTGGGCCGTGCAGACCGGGCCCAGTCATGTCGGCACGGCCCATGATTAATATGCAGGCTATGCCGTGCCATGTCGAGCCCAACCCTTTAGGGTCAGCCCAACACGGCCCAAAGCATGGCTCTGGTCGTGCCATGCTGGGCCGAGCCATAGTCGTGCCTGGGCTATGCAGCCCGTGGGCGGCCCACAGATTCCCCCTCCCCTTTTTTTAAATTTTTTAAAATTTTTTAAGTATATTAGACTCTTGGTCTTGGACCAATTTCATAAAAATAAAGAAATTAAGAGAAATAAATAAGTAGAATAACATTAATGATGTTTTGAAAAAATATATCAAATAAATTGTATTTTTTTGAAATTTAAGTTACAAAAGTTCAAAAAAATTATAAGTTTGAAGTTAGATCAATATATATATATAATGAAATTCAAACGTTTTGATAAATGAAAAAAGAATTACAACTTTAGAAACCTATGATACATTCTAAAAAATAAATTACAACTTTGAAACTTATGATACATTCTAAAAAATAAATTACAACTTTAAAAACCTATAATACATTCTAAAAAATAAATTACAAGTTGAAAGCCTATTATACATTATAAAACAATTATACTATGATATATATAACGCCGCTAGCTCGTGTTCTATCTCAAACTCATCATCGATGTGTTGTTCCATATTATGTGTTTGATACCAATTCTGTAAGCATATGCAGGTTTCAACGGTTTCTTCTGTAAACATAGTCCTCCTGGGGTCAATAAGGCGCTCACTTGCACTAAATGCCTACTCTGATGCAACAGTAGACGCTGGTATTATTAGTATATCACGGACTATAGCGGAAAGCACGGTAAACTTAGTTTCGAATGATTTCCACCATGCTAAAAGATCAAAAGCATCTTCTTCATCATCCGAGATTGAAACAGGATCGCTCCCCAAGTAACGTTGTAAGAGGATCCTCCAGAAGAAGAGGAGTTACTTCCGTGAGATTTCCCCATAATACTTCAAATGGCCTTCCAATTGAGACCGTGGGTTCTATGGATCTACCTAATCAGGTAGCATAATCCAAATAAAATATTTCTAATTGTGTCTTAACTGCAAACATGTCATTTATATTAGTTATGTTCATATTAGAGTTTATTTCATTAAGAAGGATTTCTATACCTTTTAATTTCAATCTAGGGTCTAATGCAGAAGCTATACAAAATGTTAAAGGAGCTACTCTCCAATATTGTGAAAACTTTGCCTACATTTGTACACACATAAGTTGAAAATTTTGAAAATCTCTATACTTTTTGAAAGTAAGACTTATTTTATAAAAATGGGTTAAAGCTTGATTTGATGTGGGATAATATACCTTAGAAAAAAAAATATGGCATCATGAAAATCTTCTAAAAAAATCTCTTATTATCTCAAGAAGGGTCCATCTATCATCACTTATAAAAATATTTTTATGCACCAAATAAAGTTGAAAATATTGATTTAGTGCCATTTTATAGGCACATGCTTTTTTTAACATTTTATAGGAAAAATTCCATCTATGCTTTACATCTTGTGATATTTTCTTTGGTCTTAGATCCAAATTTACACATATGTCCCTCCACATTGTTTTCGCAAGGGAGAACAAAAAATGTATCCTACAATCCATTTAATGCTCTCTAAATCATCTCTAATAGATTTTACCCCAACTTGCACGATAAGATTTATGATGTGACATGCACATCTATTGTGAAATAGATCTCCATTTAAATCAAGTTGAATCGCAGGTTTTAGTAAATCTTCTATGACATTATTAGTGCTTGCATTATCTAAAGTTATAAAAATTATTTTATTTTCAATTTTATATTCTCTAGGTTTTTCAATGATGGTGGACTTATCCTAGCACCAGTGTGTTGTGTGGGAACTCTAATAAAGAAAACGAAATCATTCTTTTCTGCATCACCCAATCACTATCAATATAATGTGCTGTGATTGCAATATACCCCAGATTTTGTTTAGAGGTCCATAAATCTGAAGTTAAAGCCACTTTTCTAGATATATTTTCAAAAACCTGTTTTAAACTCTCTTTTTCTTTCAAAAAAGTTTTTATTGCATCATTTTAAGCAGTAACTCTAGATATTTTCTACCATGAAGGAACAAAGGCAGACCTTAAAAATCTTTCAAATGATCGGTCTTCTGCAAATATAAATGGTAATTGGCGAACTGTTATAAACTTAATAAGTTGATATCTAGCATTAGTAGGGTCATATTTGAAAACTCCTAAACCACCAGATGACTGTTTAAGAAAGTTGTGTTTGGATCATCCTACCTCTTATCCCATCGTTAGCAGTATTCGTGTGTTTGGGCACACACTTACTCATGTGTCTACTAAGGTGGCCAGTACCGCTTGATGATTTTGCACTGAGTAAATCTTTGCAATATTTACATTGTGCATTTTCCTCTATTATGTTAGATTATATGGCCCCAATCCAGTGGATGATGTAATAAATTGATTTATCAATATAATCATGCTTTCCTTTCATGAGATGAATGGTATTTTATTACTTGTTTGCACATAACTAATACGAATGACATGATGGTTCATGAGATGAACCGGAGTCCATGAGTATATTAGATGTGATACATTGTGTGGATGAAATCCACATGCGGGAGATATATGTCACAAATCTTATACTTAAATTGATTCATAACCGGTGATGAGATTGAGCATCTCATCTGACATAGTTGCAGCATTTTGATCACTATGGGACAGTGTGATTTGTTTCGATCATCAGAATATAAGATTTTAGATCATTATGCTGGTACATTGGATATATTGAAAGACCATGAGAATCACCTTATGAAACACTGTCTTTACTTAAGCTTGGAAGCACAGCCTTGCCTTATTAGGAATGCATTTATTGCCTTATCTAAGGTTCGTGACTTGTGTCATCAACAGGATCTGCCACTGGTGCCAGCCATCACCCAGTGGTGCTGGAACGATTGATTGAGATGGAATTGAAGGGAAATTGGAAGCAAACACCGCCTGTTGCTCTTGGAGAACTTGACGCATTTAGGTATAGATGATGCTGAAATCTTTTATTTAATATAAACCTCAAGCTTGACATGGCTAATGGGGGAGGGATTGTTTTGTTCGATGGGAGGATCTTTGTGATGATGGTGTATAATATGAATTTTCTTTTCTTTGCATTTTATTTCTGTGTGGCAGTTGATTGAGAAATTGGTTTTTCCCTTGATCATTCTTCATTCAAGTAAAACAAAATGAAAGAGAGAACATGCACAGTAAATACAGCATAGAAGAACCTTGTGAAAGGGGCACAATAAATACAGCATAGAAGAAAAGGGAAAGGAGGTTGGGGGGCGGGGGATCATATATTGTGTTTGAACTAGTAGCGCCTAACATGCAGATCCGAGTGAAGTTATAGTGGAAGACAATAACTCAGCCGAAAGCCTTGCAAGTGCTCGAGTGTGTTAAGTCACTTAGTTGATGGTTGTTAAAGAAGACTAGTGCTTTAGGGCCCGCACCCAATCGCGAGCCTTTAATTCATCAAAGGAAAACCCAATTTAAATTGAAAGTAGACACCGAGTAAACAAACAAACTACATTTAATACAATTATATAGGAAATTCAAGATTGGTCACCCTCTTTTGGAGAACCTCAAGTACCTTTATGCCTTCCCATTCATGAGGCGTGGATATTTGATAAAGAGAGAGAGGTTAGTTGAAAGTAAATTTAAATATAAATTGGAAGTAATTGTTGGTCAAATGCATATAGGAGGCATGATTTTTTTTTTAATTTTTTATAAAGGTAAATATTTTAAAAGAATCTTGTATATAAATCTTAATCAATTGTCAAAAGCAAAACATCGATGAAGGTTACTGTTAGTGGCGTATGATGACAGGTAATTACTGTGGTATAGCATAAGAAGATCACTTGTGACAACTCTTGCAATTGATTGTATCAACACCATAGGAAATGAAGTTGATACTAATCAACAATAATTCATATGATAAGGACCCATTCTTCATGCCTCCAAAAGTTGGAGAGTCCCATCAGTGATGAAATACCAATCATGAACACTGATAGAAGATTGCGATCCTAAATAGTAAATACTATCTTCAGCACAAGCGCCCATATTTAGATACTAACCATGCAAATAAAGTGTAAAACGTCAAATATCAAAATATTAACTAATGGATCTTAATGGTAAATCCTAAAATGCGGGATTTCAACCAAAAATACAAAATCTTTACATAATAAGAAGTTGGCAAATCCTAAAAGATTTAAAGTGTGACCCACTGATGTGATTCTCTATTAATTTAAAGACATAAAAAAGTTTTTTATGGGGTCCACCTTTATCAATTACAGGCCTTAAAGATTTTCTTGTGGTAATTGGCTTTTACTTATTACCCACTTAGTGTTGATTATATGGGGCCTAAACTTTAAATTTGCACTCAATGGGCCCACTAATGTTATTCTCTATCAATTTCAAATCTCAAAAAATTTCTTAACAGGTCCACCTCTTTTAACATCCTGCCTATGAGTAGGATATGCTAAACCTATAAAGTGACAATTCCCATTGACTTAATTGGTGAGAACCTAGTGGAGCCTACCTGGGAGGATGGCAGGGGACAGAATGGTCTATGATTGGGTAGTGGACCTACCAGCACCAAATCTCAAATCTAAAGGATCTGAGATGATATAGATATGCTCCTTGTCCCCTTCGTCCTCCCTGATTTAGTGGTTTAACAAATGGGTGCTAAATCCAACAGTTAACACCATATGGATTAAGTTTGGTGGCACGATGGAATAGAAAATGGGCTCCACAAGGCTCTCGCCCATGGGTGTCTGGGCATTGGCTAATCTACTTGTGGCCCACAAATATCACTCAACAGTCTTGATAGTCATAAGAAAAACAACATAATTACTGCAGTACATAGATGCAATCTCTTTCAAGAGATGAGAATAGGTGAATAAAATCATTAAACGGAAAAATTAAATTATCAAACAGAAAAATTAATCGTTTCTGGGCATTGGCTAATCTACTTGTGGCAAAAAACAAAACCTCAACTGCATACCTTTCAATTTCAGATCTTCCCAGCACTACAAAGAAAGTAGAAACTCTAAAAAATATGAATCCTTTCAGATGGATGCTTCCTTCTCTTCTCCCTCTCCCTCTCCTCCTTTTAATCTGCTTCCCACTCTCTCTGCAGAGATGTATATTTATATGTAATATCTAGATAGGGATATATTTGAGAAGAAAAATCATCAAATCTCATACAAATCAGAGGAGCAGCAGTTCATCAATCTGAGAAGAAAAGGAAGGACTGAAGCAATTGTTAGATTGTGTGGTCTCAATCCATCAGTTAATGTAATAAATTGATTAATTTCTTTATTTATCAATAAAATCATGCTTTCCTTTCATGAGATGAATGATGTTTATTACTTAATGCACATGACCAATTCATATGACATAATGATTCATGAGATGAACCGGGTCCCATTAGTATATTAGATGTGATATATGTATATGGATGAGATCCACATACGGGAGACATTTGTCACAAAGCTTATACTTAAAATATCTTCACAACCAGTGATGAGACTGGGCATCTCATCTGATAAGGTTGCAGTACTTTGATCACTATGGGATAGTGTGATTTGTCTCGATCATCAGAATGTAAGATTCTGGATCATAATGCTGGTACATTGGATGTATTGAAGGACCATGAGAAGCACTTTATGAAATACTGTCTCGATTTAAGGATTGCTCTCATAATTCCCTAACAATAGGCTCTCAATCTTGAGACATTGATGAACTCAAGTTTCTGTCTATTCATTTGCTTTGAGTCACCAATGAGTGAGGCCAACTGTAGGTCAACACATCGATGTCTTGGGTACGTGGTAGTAGGACTGTGAGAACATACAATGATCTAGATGGAATCTATCTACATTATCCCCTTGTGCCAATTAATGAATTTTTCATTAGTAAGTGCGCACCCATCTTGATTAAGAGTTAATTGGATGATACTGATGATCACTGTGATTAATTGGGGCTCAAGGATAATAAGAAGTGGATTTAGGATTGGATGAGACAGATTTATTCCAATTGATCCATGGATATTGATAGAGGGACCTACTTGTGGTAATTAGGAAGTTTATGGTCTTCATTGTAATTTATTCCTAAGACTGGAGTGTAATTGCATTTATATAGTGGTGTTATTTGCAATTAACTGTGGGCCCGGATTGCACATGAGATGTGGGCTCGCGTGTCCCAGTTGGAGCCAGCTTTCTAAGGAATCCCTAGTGATCCCCACGCTAACCTAAGATATTAGAAAGTTACTAATCTTACTTGAACTCTAAAAGGAAGGAATTAAAAAGTTACTATTTCTATTTGAAGTAGGACTTCAAATAGTGGTAATAGTAAGCTATTAATTTGTGTGGAAGTGTGACTTCTAATGTAATTAGTAAGAGAGTCTTAAGAGGAGATTTGAGGGCTATAAATAAGGGAAGAAAACCCCTTGGACGTCCCACTCTATTATTCACGTCCAAAACTCCTCAAGTGCAAGAGTTGCACATCTCTTCTCTTCCTCTCTCTCTTCTAGTTCCCTTAGAGTTTCTGGTAGGGTTTTCTCTTGGAGATCCCACCCATCTTCTTGAGAAAAGAGATCTGATAGAGGTTCATAGCGTGGAAGACAACAAGGCCTTGGAGATCTCTAATTGATTCAAGAAGAGTTCTTGATCAAATTGATTGTCTTCTCCTCCATTAGAGCACTACCGGGCTCCAAAGGTATAATCTACTTCTCCACTTGCGTTAGATTATTCTGTTGCATGTAGTTGCTGATTTCTATCTTCTAGATAGGTTGTATTGTTGTATATGATTGATGAGAAGGAGGGATTGCATCATGGATTGGGTTATAGCCTTCTGGTTAGTTGATCCCTGAGTCAAGTGGGTCAAACAGTTTTGAAAACCTATCCACGAGGCCCACCTACTTCCAACAGCAATGAACACGATAAAATCATTGTGCGTGCCTAAATTGTTACGGACTTGTTTGGATGGATGTAAAGCTTCTTTGGAAAGGTTGAATGCCTGAAACCTAAAAGGGAAGAAGAAGACAGAGGTTAGAGACCCTGGCCGAGCTCGGCGCAAGGCACTTTGATGCCTAAGTTAGTGCGGTTACTAGACAAAGGATGAGTGAGCAGAGAGAAATGCAGAATTCGGAGTATGTATGCGTACCTCTTTTGGCTTAGCTCTTTGTATATATAGGCTGAGAGTCCTATGACTATTGTCTTGGTTTTTCGGAGGTAAAATCCCACCCGGACTTTGTCCTAATCTTTCAGAGATTGTGGATGTAACCCTCGGATAAAGATAACTCCTTATCTTTATCCGGTGCTTATCCTTATCTCTCAACATGTTCTGTAACGTGGTTGAGTCTTTATAGGAGTACAGTCGTAACCATGGTTTAAAAAATCGGCCGAGACCGAGCCGATATCTCATTGAGATATCGGTCTCGGGCTGTTTTCACCATTATCTCGGCCCATCTCGGCCGAGATGACCATTATCTCGGTATTTTCAATATCTCGGCCGATATATCGGTATTATGTTTTTTTTTTATTTTTTTTATTTTTTTATAGATGAAGCATAGAGGTTTGTCACTTACTCACTTGTGTAATTGTGTTGTTTTCTTCATTTAGAAGTTAGATCTATATACTTTCATGCTAGATCTACTCATACACATGATTTTGAAAAAAAATTTCAATTTTTTTTATTTTCGGATTTTCTAATATTTGAATTATAATATATCATTTTTTAGGGATTTCATCATAAATATGTTGTTTTAATGATTCATGATCATTGTATGGTGTGTAAATGATAGATCTACATACTTTTATGTTAGATCTATATATTTAGGATTTTGAAAATGATTTTATTAATTTTTGTTTTCCAAAAAATAATTGTTGTTACTTGTTAGGATATTTGTGATACCAAAGGCTTATTAATAGTGTGTAGATGATAGATCTACATCTACTCATAGTCATAAACATGATTTAGATTTTTAATATTTGAATTATAATATATCATTTTTTGGGGATTTCATCATAAATATGTTGTTTTAATGATTAATGAAAATTGTATGATGTGTAAATGATTTGACACTAATAAATTGATCATGAGCAGAGCATCAATAATGTTTGCATTATATGAAATACTGGAAAAAAGACAGTGAACTGCGAGTCTGCGATACAAACAGGACTCATAACTTAAGGTGACCGAGATTTTGATTTATTGTTGTTATTAATGGAAACAAATATAGTTTTCCAGCATTTTCTAATATTCTGGATTTTTTGGATATTTTTGTGAATTTTTTTGGATTAAAAAAAAATTCACACCGCGATGACCGCGACGGACCGATATCCGCGACCGATACCGATATCATATCGGTTTTTCGGCCCGGCCGATACCGCGACCGAGACCGAGATTTTGAACCATGGTCGTAACTGACTAAGCGTCGGTGCTCGTCTCGATTAACCAAACCAAATCGAACTGAACCGAAGATGATACCAAGGTTAGGTATGACCTTAACATGGACGCATTCCGACACTATTGCCGAGATGCATAAAACCAAGACCAAGACATGCCTAGCTGATACTTTTACCGAAACTAGGACAAATCTCGGTATTATGAAAATGCCCCCACACAATTGCCCCTAGCTTCTGACTTCTTAGAGTTCTCTAACTCTTTGAGGTCGGAAGCTAAGCATTATGATGGGTGAACCTTTTGAACATTGGGTTTGAAGCCCATACTATATTTCATCTCGACGTCGGTTGGTGACATCTAATCTCTATCACCATGTTGTTTCACCTGCCCGAGATAATTAATAGCACATTTCGATTGATGCAGAAGACGTATCGGCGGTACCACGTGTCACCGCCTGGTTGGTTGTCCAATCGCTTCGAAGAGACGTGTGGAGTACTCGAGGTGATGTTCTGCACGTGCGTCCTTGGGATTCGAAAGGGCGCCTCCTTTTCCATTATATATAGAGGTGCCTCTCTCCCATTCTTCACTTTCGCATTAGTCAGAGAAGAGGGAGGGTTTGCTGAAGAGAGAAGTTCCACCGAGGTTGAGTTCTTGCAAATCCGAGCTCAGCATCCTTTGAGTCCAGTCTCGTATTTGTAAGTCCTCTCTTCTTATCTTGCTCATTTCCGCTTTCTGGCTTCCTTTAGGGTTCCCTGACCTTTTTCCACTTTTTGAGTCTTATTCTTTATTTCTTCAGCTCCTTCGAACTCGAGCTTTGATAATGGGTATTTATATGCAGAGATTAGAAACCCCAGAGGCCATAGCCGAATTTAGGGCCAAGAATGACCTAGAACATCCCTTCGACGATTATTCCTTCACTAATGGTTGAATGCCCTTTTATCTGGTTATCATAGTTGAATGAGGGGTTTGATACCCCCTTCATCCCCTCCTTAGAACCTGTCTTAGGAAATGGCATCTTTGCACTTGTCAGTTGATGTCAAACAACTTTTAGATCATCATGGGCACAGCCGAGCTCAATAGAATCTAAGGTATTAATCTCGGCGTCCATGATATCGAGGAGGTTTATGACCTCTGCAAATCTGGTGGTGACAACACCTACTATCTCCGAGCCAAGGCAAACTGGGAGTGGATCATCAATGATTTAGAAGACTCCAACAGATATGTTGGAGATGGCCGCTTGTTTGTTTCGGGTAACTGGGAATACGAAGGAACCGTGCCCGAGGTGGCAAGGATTGACAAGATTCTCGTGACTTCGAAAGCCCTCCGAGTAACCCCTGACCTCTTAACCTTTATGTTCTCCTTGTATTTTCCTCTTCTTGCATGCCGAGGTATTACACTTGACACATTTTTTGTTTGTCGTGCAGACGTCCGCCAAAGAAGACTAGAAGCCCACCGAGTCCGTTGGGTAAGGAACGGCGATTGGTTTCGGGCGGTGTACAATTATTGAGGCCACGAAGACCGAGCTGCCTGGCCGCTTCTCCATTACGAACAGAGGTACCATTCCTTGATTAAGAGGAAAACTGGTCAACCTCTGATAAGGGAATGGCGTCAAGCTCATGCTGAAGTGGAAAGGGCAGAGCCCATACTAGCCCCAACCGACATTGAATACCGGGCCGCTTCTGGTGCCAAGGCCACGACATCTGGGACCAATTTGGAGGCCTCTGAATCCGCCGGAACCCCCACTATTGCTGTGGGGGCTGAGACCTGCTCGAGGTCAAGAAGTTCACAGCAAGTTGTGCTCTCCTCCAGTTCTTCATCTAGCTTCGAGGAAGGAGAAGATATGTCACGGCGTCGACCTTCCGTGGTGGTTAAGGATTTAGGGGCTCTAGCACTGGGAGGCCGAGCTCCTCATGCCCCTAAGTCCCCTCCCGCCACCACTGCTCTTGCTCCTGCTCCAAGTTCTGGAATTCGGCAACGTTTAACAACGACGACCGAAACCACACGGGAGGAAGCTCAAAGAGAGAAGAGGCCTACAACCGAGGCCACCACCGAGAGGAATCCTAGCACAGTCGCGGCACCCCACTCCACCTGGCCTGCTTTCTGGAAACCGAGTCTCCAGGTTGAGCCTGGAAGTCCGATGACGGTAGAGGACCGGGTCATTGGCAATGCTCTTGTCATTGCCGCGCTTGGTCAAGCCTGTGACTTGCCATAAGACATGGCAAGGCACAGGGAGCTCAACTACGTGAGGCTAGTGCTGCCATCGATGCTGTCGGCCATATCGGTAAGCTTTCTACAAATTTTACTAAGTGTTTCATTTCGGTTATTGCTTTTTAACGCCTGTTTCTTCTACAGATGGTGCAAAAGTGCTAGGTCGCCCTCGAGAGGATTCAGCAGAACGACGCCAGGGTTTCGAGGTTGGAGGCAGAGAAGCAAAGCCTTCAGACAGCCCTAGATGCCAGTAATCAGAAGCTAAAGGAACAAGTGGAAATAAACGATGGCCTCAAGACCGAGCTGAATATGACAAAGGCTGATAATTGAAGGTTGGAGGTCGAGGCAGAGACCCAAAAGAAGCGGGCAACCAAACTTGAAGCCTCCCTGGAAAAGCAAAAGGTCAAATTCGAGGCCAAACTCCAGGCCGAAACTGACATTGCTTTCAATGAAGGGGTGGCAGAGGCGACAACACTTTATACGGCTCAGGTCCTCGCTGCAAGGGATCAAGTGTAGGAGCTTAGGTGGTTGGCCGCACTAAAAGAAGTGGGAGTCCCTGAGGACCACCCTGCTTTCAAGAATCCCCCCAAGTACTCGAGTTCGGAGCCAGGATCAAGCTCTGCCCCCACTCCGTCCACTGAGGCCGAGGTTCCTGCTGAAACTGCCATGATTGAAGCCACTCCAACCGCGATTGAAGCTGTTCAAGCTGAGGCTGATGCTACCACCGAGGCCACTGCTTGAAGATTTTCTTTGTTGTTTCTCCTTCTTTTTGATTTGGTTATGATGTAATGATGAACAATTTATAACTGCACTTTTCCTTTTTCATGTTTGCAACCAAGTGTGTTTGATCTCAGTTCCTTAACTGAGCTCTCTACATGTTTGGGAGATCAATTTGCTTAAGTAATTGAGTTCGGTTCAATAACCGAAATCCCTCATATTTTATCTTAAGTGCCCTAACTCAAGAAAACAAACTTGTATCTAAATATCAAATGTGTCCATACTGTTAAGCTTGGTTCATTAACCGGGCTTAACAAGAACAAACTGGATTAAGTTCTTTAACTTTAAGGAATACAAGGCATTGCAATTTTTACCTGGGTGATAGTATACTTTAAACTTGGTTCCATAACCAAACATATTTCAATTCTTAACACCGAGGTACCTACCGAGTTCTCTAACTTGGTGTTTTGTCTGTGCCTTAACTATTTAAAGTTTCCCTATTTCCCTAATGCCCCGTAGTAGTTAGGTAGGTAATTGCCGAGTTCTACAACTTGGCGAGAATTGGAAGCAACAAAGAGGGATTCTTCCAAAAGAATTACTTTTATTGATTTCGAAAATTGACTACAATTTAAAAGATCAATTTAAAAATAATACTTCTTGAGGTGTATCGCATTCCATGGCCGTGGTAACTATTTACTATCCATGTTCTCAAGTCTGTATGCTGATTGTTCGGCAACCGAAATCACCTTGAATGGACCGTGCCAGTTCGGTGCCAGCTTGCCTTCATTCGGGTTCTTATCCCCGGGAAGTGTCTTCTTTAAGACCATTTCTCCAACTGAGAACTTCCTCTCTCTAACCTTTTGGTTGTACCTCTTAGCCAATTGTTGCTGGTAGGTAGTTAGGCGAATAACTGCTGCATCCCTTCGCTCCTCAGCCAGGTCTTGCTCTCGGGCCACATTTACTTCATTTTGACCTTGATCAAAGAGCTCCGACCTTAGGGTTGGGAGGCCGATCTCAAGTGGGATCACAACCTCCATCCCATAAGCCAAGGAGAAGCGAGTTTCTGAAGTGGGGCGTCTTAGAGTAGTTCTATATGCCCAAAGGACACTCGGAAGTTCCTCCACCCATCTCCCCTTAGCTCGGTCAAGCCTTTTCTTGAGCCCATCAAGCACCACCTTGTTCGAACTTTCGGATTGACCATTGCTTTGTGGGTAACCTGGAGTTGAATAATAATTTCTGATGTCAAGCTCCTGGCAGAAGTTTTTGAAGAAGTTGGAGTCGAACTGAGTCCCGTTGTCCGAGACCAAAATTTGTGGGATTCCAACCCTTGTGATGATGTTCTTCCACACAAAGTTTTTTTAGTCCCATTCGTGATGGATGACAACGGTTCAACTTCTATCCACTTGGTGAAATAATCGGTGGTTAATCTTGTTCCCTGAAGCTCGGTGAAGCGGTCCCACAATGTCCAAGCCCCACTAGGCGAAGGGCCATGGACTGGAGAGTGGGCTTAGATCCTGTGCTGGCTGATGGATGGAGTGTGAGAACTTCTGGCACTTCTCGCATTTCCTGGCATATAGTTGAGCGTTTTTCTGCATGTAAGGCTACGGATAGCCTTGGTTAATCGCTTGGTAGGCTAGTGATCGACCTCTAATGTGGCTTCCGTATATTCCTTCATGAATTTCATAAAGGAAGTCTTCAACCTTGCTTGGGTGAACACACTAGGGGTAAGGGCCGGTAAAGGACTTCCTGTAAAGCTTGCCATCTGGAGACAACCAAAACCGAGTTGCTTTCAGCCTGATTTTGTGAGCCTCGTTTTTGTCTTCAGGAAGTTGATCATCCCTAAGATAAGAAATGACTGGGTTCATCTAGCTCGGACCGAGATCAACACGCAAAACCTGCCGAGGTGGTTGGAGCTCTATACTTTGTCTTTCCAATGTCTCCACCTCGACGGTTCTTTTTCTCCCAGCCTCAACAGCAGAGGCTAGGTTGGCAAGAACATCGTCATGAGAATTAGAGTCTCTGTCGACCTGTTGGACTTTAATTCTCTCAAATTGAGAAAGGAGCTATTTTGCAAGAGCTAAGTAGGTCGCTGTCCTTTCGTTCCGAGCTTGGTAGTCTACGTTCAATTGGCTCGTCACCAATTGGGAGTCACTGAAGACCACCAACTGCCGTGCCCCAAGGATTTTAGTGTTGTTGAGCCCTGCAATCAATGTTTCGTACTCAGCTTCGTTATTGGACGCCTTGAAGCCAAGTGTTAAGGCTTGCTCGATGACCAAACCCTCTGGAAACTGGAGGACTATGCCGGCACCAGCCCTTTTGAAGGCTGAGGATCCGTCGACGAAGACCTTCCATGATGAACCAAAGAACTGCTTCCAAAATTGATATTCTTCTGTTTCGGTAACTTCATCCTTATCCTCCTTGCCCCCCAGTTTGGTATCGGGCTAGCTTGGTGGCGAACTAGGATAAACAAACTCCACAATGAAGTCTACTAAAACTTGGGCCTTTATTGCGGTTTTGGGTTGATACTGAATATCGTACTGACGCAGCTCGACAGCCCATCTTTATATTTTTCCAGAAAAATCTACCTTTTTGAAAAGGGACTTAAGTGAATGTTCTGTAACAACCACTATAGTGTAAGTCTGGAAGTAGTGAGAAAGTTTGCGAGAAGCATTGACAAGCGCTAATGTAAGTTTCTCCAATGGTAAATACATGGTCTCGGCATCAAGAAGGATCTTGTTTGTGTAGTAAATAGGCTTTTGTTGCCTATCTTCTTCCCTGATGAGTACCGAACTCACTGCGTGATTCGAGACGGCCAGGTATAGATAGAGCACTTCTCTTTACTTCGGTGTTGACAACAAGGGTGGTGAAGCTAAGTAGATTTTGAGCTCTTGCAGAGCTCGATCGCACTCATGAGTTTACTGAAATTTCAAACTTTTCTTCAGGAGTTGGAAGAAAGGTTGGCATTTATCTAAAGCTCGGCTGATGAAGCGATTGAGCGCGACAGCCATTCCAGTGAGCCTTTGAACTTGCTTCGCCGTAGTTGGACTCTGTATCCCCTAAATGGCCGAAATCTGGTCTGGATTTGCTTCAATTCCTCTTTTGGTGGCTAGGCTTCCCAGAAATTTACCGGAGTCGACACCAAATGCACACTTGGATGCATTTAGTTTAAGCTGAAACTTTTTCAAAATGTCAAACATTTGACTTAGGTCTGCCAAGTGGTCCTGTGACCTTTCAGACTTGACAACCATGTCGTCAATGTAGACCTCCATCGTCTTACCTAACTGGGCCTGAAACATCTTAAGTACCAGACTCTGGTAAGTTGTCATTGCATTCTTTAACTCAAATGGCATCACTTTGTAACAATAGATGCCTCTAGGTGTTATGAATGCGGTATTTTCTTCATCAGACCCTTGCATTGGAATTTGATGGTAACCTCGGTAAGCATCGAGGAAACTCATCCTATCATGCCCGGCAGTCGTATCAATCATCTGGTCGATCTTGGGAAGTGGAAAGTTGTCCTTAGGACAGGCTTTGTTGAGGTCGGTGAAACAACACAGACCCTCCACTTCCCATTCTTTTTCTTGACGACGACTGTATTGGCCAACCAATCTGGTTAGTGGACCTCCCTGATTGCATCAGCTTCTAGCAGCTTTTCAACTTCATCGATCACGGCCTCGGTTTGTGGAACCCCCGTTCTCCGAGCTTTTTGGACCACGGGCTTGTGTTTTGGATCCACATTCAATTTATGGCACATGACCTCAGGGTTGACGCCGGGTATCTCATAAGGTGTCCACGCAAAAACTTCCTTGTTCTGTAACAAGAAGTTTAAGAGCTCGGACCTCTCAGCTTCAAGTAGTTGATTTCCAAGTAGAAAATATCTTTCAGGATTATTAGGATAGATCCAGATCTCGGTAAGATCTTCAATGCTTTTCTCTGCTGGAGCTCGGCCGACGTCCTCAAGTTCGGCTTCCTTGTTCAACTCGGCCATATGCACCTGCTTTGGTTCTGTTTCACCAGGTACTATAGCCATCAAGCACTGTTTGGTCATTTGTTGGTCGCCTCGGACCATGATCACCTCAATTCTGCCATTCTCGTTCTCTAACGGGAACTTAGACTTTTTGGTGAGGAGTGGAAGGCACTGCTTCCATATTGTGCAGCCAAGTTCTCCCCATTATTGCATTATATGGGGACGGTGCATCCACCATGAGGAAGTTAGCTAACATACAAGCTCCCTCAACTTGGACTTTTAAGGAGATTTTTCCTTTGGGATATACCGGCTTCGAGTTGAAACCCACCAGGAGAGTGTTTGCTTCCTACAAGTCTTCTTCTTTGAGACCCATCTTTTTGAAGCAGGCGAAGTAAAGGATCTTAGATGAACTTCCGGGATCCACAAGAATCCTTTGTACCTTGAAGTTCTTTAACTTCAAGGTTACAACCAAAGGATCGTTATGGGGGAGCTGGACCCATCAAGGTCCTTATATGAAAACCAGATTTTGAGTCTTTCTTTTCGAGCTTTCTTCGCAACTAGTTCTAGCTCTGCTATCATCACTTGTTTGTTGTGCGAAGCCTTCCTGGCTTCGGCGCGAGCCTGATTGTGCCCCTTCGGTGTGGGAGCTAAGTGAATGGCATTAATGATGCCCTCTGGCTCATCACTATCCTGATCATCATCGTTTCGACACTGATGAGCTCGATTGTTATTTCTGCCTTCCTCCTTGATTTGAGACCCATCTTCTTGAAGCAGTTGAAGTAGATGAACTCCCGGGATCCACAAGAATCCTTTGTACCTTGAAGTTCTTTAACTTCAAGGTTACAACCAAAGGATTGTTATAGGGGAGCTGGACCCCATCAAAGTCCTTATTTGAAAACCAGATTTTGAGTCTCTCTTTTTGAGCTTTCTTCGCAACTGGTTCCAGCTCTATTGTCATCACTTGTTTGTTGTGTGAAGCCTTCCTGGCCTCAGCGCGAGCCTGATTGTGCCCCTTCGGTGTGGGAACTAGGTGAATGACATTAATGATGCCCTCCGGCTCATCGCTATCCTAATCATCATCGTTTCGGAACTAATGAGCTCGATTGTTATTTCTGCCTTCCTCCTTGATGTAATCCTTCAGGCGTCCGTCCTTGACGAGCTTTTCAAGATGGGACTTGAAGGCCATGCAATCTTTGGTTCTGTGCCCATTTTGCTTGTGATTAGCACATAACTTGTTCTGATCTCGGGTGGAAGGATCACCCTTCATTGGCTGATCCTACCAAGGAGTTTGTAGATTGACTCCTTAAAGACCGTGTTCACAGCCTTATAAGAGGCAGCAGCTGGTTTGGTCTTCTTTCCACCTTTCGAGGTGGAAGTCGAGACCATTGCCGAGCTCGTTGAAGCCTTGTTTCGGCCTTCCCCCTCCTTCTGAGATGATTTCTTGTCTTTCTTGGAGGGTTTATCCTCCTGCCAAAGGCCAAAACTTTTCCGAGCTAGGGCCTCATCTTCTTCCTGCTCGATGAATTGATTCACCCTGGCCATCAGTGCCTTCACCGTGACCACGGAGGCTTTGATGTGAGAATTATGAGACCACGCCTTTGTGTTGAAGATGATCCCTCACTTGTCCTTTTTGATTGGCTTGAGTTTGTGGGCGTGATTGACCTTCAGAGGTAACCATTACTGCCACAGTAGTCATTGGGATCTTAGGCGTTTTGAAAACACACTTAAGATTTGATGACTTCATCAGAGGTGCAAATCGGGATCCAAGAGTCGGGGTGTCCTTTGCCACATGAATCTTGCCCCCACCATGTGGAGTCTTCTTTAGATCAAATGGTGACACGCTCCCAAACACTAGAGTAGGCAGGGCCATGGCAGCTATGCGGATGATTTCTGGTGCCAATCTGACTTTGAGTGCTGCTTCAGCAATAACGATCACCTTGCGACTAATGAATGCAACATTGATTGTTGATTCCATTTTCCCCTCTGCATTTCCAATGTAGGATTTACTTAAAAGAATCAATAAATCTTTCCAAGATGAGAGGAAGAGTAGAGTCCCACCGGGTGTGCCAAAAATTTGTACACAATAAATTCATGCATAAATAAAGAAATGCACCAAAATTCATTGGATACAAATTTCCTTCCATTTAATGGGAGGTTTTACATTCAATTTTGTGGGTACATCATACTCCCGATCATGAGAACTCATCGATCGTTAATTACATCCCCAATGGAAAACCTCTGATTATCAAGACATTGACTCAAATAAATTTACAAAGAAAATACATGAATGAAATAAATAAATAAATAAAAATTGACAAGTTCTTGCTCTTCGCCATTGCTATCGAAAGTAGTTATTTCATTTCATTTGGATCCTCATGATCATTTCTCAATGGGGTTCATGAACTGATGAATTTGATGATGGTGATGATTTTTTTTAATATATATAGAAGTGGGCCACTCCCTGTATCTTTATTGACCCATCGTAATGGATTTGAAATGGCCAGGGCTCATTGTTGAATGAGTTGAGTTGGGTTAGTTGACCCATACTTTTTTATTATATGTGCTGGCATTGACTTTTTCTCTTTTAAGGGATTTTCAAAATTTTAAAAGGGGTTGTTTTACTTCCCTTGAGTGAAGGAACAACCTTGAGATATCCGTTATGTGCCTTCTTGTATATAACTTTTCTATACACTTCACCATTCCAATTTGATCACAAAGGTACCAGCACAAAGGATAAAAGAAAGGAAAAAACACAACATATTAGAGGTGTGTTCCATATGATTTTTATCTTCTTTGAATTATATTCTACAATGTGTCATTTCAAGTACATGTAGAAAAATTGTTTTGTTGTGGTTTGCTTGAGTGGTCATCACTGAATAATCATCATGTTTCTTATCCATCATTATTTTCTTATAATTATTATTTATTTGAATAATGATGAAAATGGGCCATTTCTTTAGTTGGGGTTGATATCAATAGTGTTTATTTCCTTGATGTAGTAGTAGGTGAAGTTCTTTTTACAATCCTCATTTGGACTGGTTTCTTAACCCATTCGTATTCCTCACTTTGACTAAAGAACTCAAGCCTGCTATATGAATTGATTTTTTAATCCAACTAGAGAGATCATTTTAGGTTTGGCTCTCCATCATTTTGTACTGTTATTTGGTTTCATTCAATTATTTTCAGTCAACATTTGGGCTGTTTTTTTTTTTTTTTTTTTTTTGACCATTTAGAGCCATCATTTTACTGAGTTTTCAGTGTACTTATAGCCAATACCTGGGTTACATTTCAGGCCATCATAAGTGATTTTTATGACATCTAATTTAAATAAATTTAAGTTATTATTTGGGCTAAGACTCAGGATGACTCCAGTAATTTTATGGGCTGATTACAGACCCATTTTACCCAATTCCATTATCTGAACTGTACTTTAGCTCAATTTCAGGAGATATTTAGGCTCAATTCTCACAAAATTTCAATCTTTACTTAGGCCGATTTTGTTTTATAATTCTGGCCCGATTTTGACCCATAAGTCCGATCTGGTTTAGAATTATATGTATGGATTAGTTCTAGCCAAACTCGAATCTGTAATTCTGGCTTGATTCGGACTATAATTTTGGCCTGGGTAAGACCCAAAATATGTCTTGTATTAGACCCAATATTCTGCTTGATTCAGACCCAAAATTTGGCCTGATTAGGACTAAAAATCTGGCCTGATTTAGGCCTAATATTCAATCTTAAATTAGACCCAAAATCTGATCTTATTTAGGCCTAAAATTTTTTGGTCTTAATTAGGCCCAAAATCTGGCCTTATTTAGGCCCAAAAATCTATCTTAAATTGGACCCAAAATCTGGCCTTATTTAGGCCCAAAAATCTGTATTAAAATTGAACTCAAAATTTGGTCTTATTTAGGCCCAAAATCTGGCCTGAATTAGACTCAAAATTTGGCCTTATTTGGGCACAAAAATTTGACTTGAATTGGACCAAAACTTCTGTCCAATTTCTGATTCATAATCAGCCTTATTTTTACTATTGTTCGGATTGATTTTCAACCCATTTATGGAAACCAATTTAGGTCAAAGTTTCACCCATTCAGAGAAATCAGTTTGGGTCAAGGTTTAAGGGTCAATGTTTAACCCATTTAGTGAAAACAGTTTGGGTCAAGGTTCAACCCATTTAGAGACACTGATTGGGTTGGCTTACAAACCTATTGGTAATGAATAGACCAATGTAGGCAATCATGCTGGAAGAGTGTAAATTTCAATCTTATCTTGGATTGGTTTTGGTCTATAATTCTGATTCAATTTTTGAACCATAAATCTGGTCTTGTTCAGAATTATAGGTAGAGAATAGTGCTGGCCTGACTTGAAGTTATGGTTATGACCTGAATTAGGCATAAAATCTGTCTTAGATTAGACCCCATATTTTGACCTGATTTGGACCCAAAACCGAGCCAGAATCAAGCCCAAATTCTGTCTTAAATTAGACCATATATTCTGACCTGATTTACACCCAAAACCTAGCCAGATTCAGGCCCAAATTCTGTCTTAAATTAGACCCAATATTATGCCTGATTCAGACCAAAAAATCTGGCCCGATTTAGGCCTAATATGTAAGTCCTGGGGATCCGAACTCTAGAGGGGGGGGGGGGGGGGGTGAATAGGGTGAGCTTCATTTATGACCAATTTTAACCAATTTTAACTTCTTTAAAACAAACTAGTCACAAGTGATGATTATCAAACTAAATGCGGAAGCTTAATAAAAACAATCACCACAAAGCAAGCACCATCACACAAGGATTTATAGTGGTTCGGCCTCAATGCCTACATCCACTACCGGCTTGTGAACCAACACCCCACCGGATTTCCACTATTTATGCTTTTCAATAGGCTAAGCAATAACCTTTACAATATGCTTTTCAAGGCTTAGCAATAACCTTTACAATGATGTTTTTCAAGGCTCAACATCAACCTATACACTATGCTTTTATAGGCTAAGCAATAACCTCTTCAACCACAAGGTTGGTTATCTCACAAAGTTAGTGTCTAACATACACTTGATGGAGATACAAATTTAGCTCATTACATTTGCCTCTATAATAGGCGGATATGAAAATGAAAATCAAATACACACACACACTATGAATGCAAAGATGAAAGTACATGATGTGTGTGTGTGATGTCCTCAATCATTTTGAAAATGAAAGCTCATAAATGTATGCCTAAGGCTTTTGAAAGTTTTAGCTCATAAAAACATTTATGATTGAGGAAAGAATGCAAGTCACATGTTAAAAGTAACAACTTGTTAATGATATCAAAGTTACACAAGTTGTATGAAATTAATTAGCTCTAAACATGTGATGCAAAGGGATGTCAATCAAATCAACAATGTAGCTCAAAACATAAAAATAGATTTGATTGAAATTAGGGGACAAATCATATGTAATTATAAATACAACTTGAATAAGATATACCTATCAAAGTAAGGCAAGTTGTGAAACTTTAAAACAATAATACACATATGATTTGTAAAGATGTTGAATCCACAACATAAGATATATTTTGAAAGAGATTTTCTTATGATGGAAAACAACAACCAAAGATTCAACCAAGTATATGGATCATGTTACATCTAATTTCAAAGATGTTTCCATTAACATGATCTACTTAGATTTACCAAGGATAAAGTACTACTTGGGTTGAATCAATGGTGATGCATCCAAAACAATAGATCAATTCAAAATATAAAACATGCTAAGGATACAACACATCATAGGTTAACATGCCACTAAAGATTTATCAAAGATAAAACAAAACATGAAAACATATGATTTGTAAAGAAGTTGAATCCAAAACATAAGATAGTTTTGAAAGTGATTTTCTTATGATGGAAAACAACAACCAAAGATTTAACCAAGTATAGGAATCATGTTACATATAATTTCAAAGGTTCTTTCATTAACATGATCTACTTAGATTTACCAAAGATAAAGTACTACTTGGATTGAATCAATGGTGATGTATCCAAAACAATAAATCAATTCAAAACATAAAATATGTTAAGGATACAACACAACATAGTTTATCATGCTACAAATGATTTACCAAAAATAAAACAAAGCATGAAAACATATGATTAAGGAAAGTAGAGCCTACTTGGAGATTTAACTTCATTAATCCAAGCTTTAGCTTTCCTAATGCTCCCCTTCATCCCTTAGTTCTTTTCCCTTCTATTTGCCTAAAAACCCCTCAAGGAGGGCCTTAAAATTCCCAACTTTTGACAAAGGAAAGAACTCATATTTATAGCAAAAAGTGCCCAACGGCTAGTCCCCGGTCGACCTGGAAACTGGTTTCGGTCGACCGGGAACACACAACGGTCAGAAATATGACCGTTGGTGCACCAGGGCATTTTCTGCCTGCAGTGTTCCCGGTCGACCGGGACCCCTGGGCCGGTCGACCGGCCACACTACTGGGACCAAAAATTCAAACTTTGCATATTTCAAAGATTTTCTTTGTGGAACTTTTTGAGCCATATAATCAAGCTTAAAAACATGTTTTAAATCATTCTAAGGGTTTTAAAACATGAACCATAAAAAGCCTAAAACATTTTGAAAGATTTAAAACTCATAGGCTAGCTTGATTTTCTAAAACTCTTTTCAAATCAAATGCATCCAAGATTAAAAACAAAACATGCATAAATCAAAACTTTTACAACTCTTAAAAACAATGCATGTTTAAAACAAGATTTCAAGTTTTTATAAATCAATGCATATGTGTGTAAATCAAATGATGCTAGAATGATTATGCATCCATCAAATTGCAATCTACAAAATTCCTAACATAATATTCAATCTTAAATTAGACCCAAAATTTGATCTTATTTAGGACTAAAATTTGATCTTAATTAAGCTCAAAATCTGGCCTTATTTAGGCCCAAAAATCTATCTTAAATTGGACCCAGAATCTGGCCTTATTTAGGCCCAAAAATCTCTATTAAATTGGATCCAGAATCTGGCCTTAGTTAGGCCCAGAAATCTGGCCTGAATTAGACTCAAAATTTGGCCTTATTTAGGCCCAGAAATCTGTATTAAAATTGGACCTAAAATCTGGTCTTATTTAGGCCAAAAATCTGGCCTGAATTAGACTACAAAATCTGGTTTTATTTAAGCCCAAAATCTGGTTGTATTTAAGCCGAAAATCTATATTAAAATTGGATCTAGAATCTGGCCTTATTTAGGCCTAGAAATCTAGCCTGAATTAGACTAAAAATCTGGCCTTATTTACGCCCAGAAATCTGTATTAAAATTGGACCCAAAATCTGGTCTTATTTAGGCCCAAAATCTGGCCTGAATTAGACTCAAAAATCTAGTTTTATTTAGGCCCAAAATCTGACCTGGGTCAGAGCCACAGCAAATTTCTGTCTTTCTTGAACCAATTCTTGAGCCCATCTATATAGGATTTGAAAATTTAGGCTGTTTGTTTGGAGAGATTCAAGATTTTTTTGTTTTTTTTTTTCATGTGAATTTGGATGTAAGGTTTCTAGTTTCTTGGGCTGTTTGGATGTGGAGTTTAGCAATATGGTGGGTTCTGGTATCACACATGCATATGACTATGTGACTTTGTGGAAACTTTCGGTTTCTAAGAGCCCATTTGCTATTATGTTTACAGACAATATGTTAGCACATTTATGCTAGTGACCCCACTATTGTTTAGACTTGGCTCAAAATTATGTGGATTAGATAATATTTAAAACCAAGTGGTAGCTGCAATTTTCTGGCTGTAACCCAGTCCAATTTCAGCAAGTGTTTGGGCTAAAATCTAGCCCAGTTTGAGGCAAGAATTCAGACTCATTTGCAACTGTTATTTTTCAGACCATTCATAGTTGTTGCATGGGCTGGTTTTCAACTTAACAATTTCAGGCTAGACGTTCAACCATTTAAAACCATTGTTTGGGTTATCTGCACTCATTTGTAACCATTTTTCTTATTATGTCGCAGCCCAGTTCAACCAATATTTGGGCTGTCTCCTGACCCATTTAGAGCCCCAGCCTGGACTGAATTTTCAACCCATTCGCAGCCAATATATGGGTTGTTTGTCAGCCCAGTTTTAGCAGCGCTTAGGCCAAAATCTAGCCCAATTTTAGTCATTTGTTTGGGCTAACTTTGAGCTCATTCATGCTTATTATCCAAGTTGGTTGGATGTGAGAATTTGTAGCCCGTTTGTTTATGGAGTTTTGTTGATTGTATGAAAAAAAAAATTTAGTTATCATTGGGCTGAATTTCAATTATTATAGACATTTTTTTGGAGGGCAGATTCCTCTATAACGAGAATCTGGATCTCTGACGGAGCATCTTGTGTGGAGGGCAGCAACTTTACAAAGTAAAGTTTTGAATCTCCATTGTAAAATGATTTGACGTAAGACCAAGGCCGTTTAGTTGGGGCGTATTTAGTCTTTTTAGGAGGGCAGATCTTCACTAAGGAAATCTGAATCTCCAATTGTTTTCTTCAAGCTGTTTGTGGGAGGGTAGATTTCTTTTAGAGAATTCTGAATCTCCATTTTTTTTATATAGTTGCAGATATTTATATTTTTTAGAGAGGAGGGCAGAATTCCCTTGTCATGGGATTCAGAATCTCCATTTACAGAATAGCTATGATATATGAGGAAGATGAGATGATGTAATGGAGGAGATGAAATGGAGATGATCTAGTGTAGAGAAGAAGAAGAAGACATCAACTTCATTACCTCCTTCTTCTTTCCTTTTTCTCTCCCTTTCTCTTTTCTTTCTTGTTCTTTGTTTTTTTTCTCCTCTCCTCCTCTTTTCTTTCTTGTTCTTTGCTTTTTTTCTCCTCTCACAGCAACATCAAACGAAGTCTTTTTTTCTCTCTCTCTCTTTACTTCTCCTTTTATTTCTCTGTTTGAGAAGTTATGCAACTTCCTACATGATGAGATCGTGTAAATGGTGGGGATTTTCAAAAACTTCCCACAACAACGATCTCTATTTGAATGGGTCAAATGGCCTCTTTCATTAGATCATTTTGTGGGGCCCACATTTAAATTTTGAGGAATAAAAATAGTTTATGTAGGGATTCAAAACTTAGACTTTTGGGATAATGTGCATTGGCTCCCACCACTTAACCAACAGCTACTCATGCAGTTTTTTTTTACTAAAATGTTTTGAAACTTTGATGATTCATGTCATTGAATCATGCTAATTTAATGGGCTTAGACCAATTTCCATTTGCATCTTTTATTTGGAAAAATTTTGACATCAACAACCCTGGCCATCAGTGCCTTCACCGTGACCACGGGGAACCGAACCAAGTTCTTCCTAAGCTCAATGCTTGGCTGTAGAGCTTGTTCGAAGGACTTGATTGCCACCCTATCCGTGGCGTCTTCAACTTGGCTATATATAGTCCAAAACCTTTTGGCGAATTGAGTAAAGTTTTCGGTCCGCCTCATCCTGATGGCCATTAGGTCATCGTCTGTCTTGGGAATGACCCTATGTGCCTGGAATTTCTCCACGAAGGAATTCCAGAGTTGCCGCCAGCTCGAAATTGACCCATCTAGAAGTGCGCAGAACTACTTTAGGGGAAGGTCTCCTAAACTGGAAGAGAAAACCCTACAGTTTAGGTGACTTATATCACCCCATACCGACATCCGCTGAGTAAAATGTTGGAGATGTGCTGTGAGATCCGAGGTCCCATCGTAAAGAACAAACCTCGGAACAGTAAACCTTTTAGGGAGAGAAAAGTTCCCTATCTCTTGATAGAAGGGGGATGTGCCGAGATCCTCAGTGTCGTAAGCATTTAGCCGATCTTGGGTGAAACCGATCACCTCAATGTTCTACCGAACTGTTTGCTTGACTTGTCGATCAAGCCATTCTCTCAAGTCATCATTGTCCTTCGGTTATTGCTTTGGCCTCTTTGAGTCATCATTTAAGTGGCTGCTACTCGAGCCCTCATCGTAAGCTCGGTTGCGCCTCTTGTTATTCAGGATTTGCCTCAAATCATGTTCACTGAAGGAGCTCGGTCGCGTCTAGGGGGTGGAACCGGGGTCGTCGTCTTTTTTTCCTGGAGCTGCTGTCGGAGTTGACGAATCAACTTATCTTACTTTTGGATAATAGGGTTTTGGGCCTTGATATCCGCAAGGAGTGGGTTGTTATCATCATCGCCATCAGTCCGGTGATGGGATTGATGTGACCTAGCCGAATTATCTCGTTGGGGACGCTCCAGTAGAAGATCATCTTGTCGGGGAGGTGCCGTCACCCCCTTTGAAGATGATCTTGACTGAATCTCAGGCCTTTCCGAAAAACTTTCTGCCCCAGATCTTGCCTCGATTTTCCTCTGGCTAGGGACCGGCGGCTATTGCCTTGGCAATACTGGTGGTGGTGACAGGGTCCTTGATGATCCTTCACTCTTTCTAGTTTTTGGAGGCATGATGTTTGTGAATTTGATTTAATCCTTTCCAACAGACGGCGCCAATTGTGCGTGCCTAAATTGTTACGGACTTGTTTGGATGGATGTAAAGCTTCTTGGGAAAGGTTGAATGCCTGAAACATGAAAGGGAAGGAGAAGACAGAGGTGAGAGACCCTGGCCGAGCTCGGCGTATGGCACTCCGATGCCTAAGTTAGTGTGGTCACTAGACAAAGGATGAGTGAGCAGAGAGAAAGGCAAAATTTGGAGTATGTATGTACCTCTTCTGGCTAAGCTTTTTGTATATATAGGCCAAGAGTCCTATGACTCTTGTCCTGGTTTCTCGAAGGTAAAGTCCCACCGAGACTTTGTCCCGATCTTTCAGGGATTGTGGATCTCGATCTTTCAGGGATTGTGGATGTAACTGAAAGTCCGGGGATCCGAACCTTAGAGGGGGGGGGTGGTGAATAGGGTGAGCTTCAATTATGACCAATTTTAACCAATTTTAACTTCTCAAGTGGTGCTTAAGCAAATAAATGCGGAAGCTTACAAAAACAATCACCACAAAGCAAGCACCATCACACAAGGATTTATAGTGGTTCGGCCTCAATGACTACATCCACTACCGGCTTGTGATCCAACACCCCACCGGATTTCCACTATTTATGCTTTTCAATAGGCTAAGCAATAGCCTTTACAATGATGTTTTTCAAGGCTTAACATCAACCTATACATTATGCTTTTCTTAGGCTAAGTAATAACCTCTTCAACCAAAAGGTTGGTTATCTCTCTAAGTAGTGTCTATGTTGACACCAAAAATGTCACTTTGCCTCCTCACACCAAAAGCTACACGGAGCCGCATCCTACCAAAAATAGGCAGGCGCTACTTCAAGCATCAGATCTTGTCAGAATCAAACAAAAACTGCAAGGTCATTCAAAACAACCAAAAGAGAGGTACACATGAAGTTTCGGGCCATTCCGACATCATTCGGCCTAACTTCACTTCTCCAACAGCTGAGCAGCAGCTCCCGGCGGCGACAGTGTCGAAGACTTCAAATCTTCGATCAGAGCCTATGGATGGTTACAAAATACCTCCAAAAGGCTCCATGTCAAGTTTCAAGTCAAACCGACATCGTTTGACCGGAAGTCAAAGCTCGGGATTTCCCTCGCGGTGAAATCAAGGCAAGCGTTTGCATGACCCCAAACGGCTTCAAAACTCAAACGAAAGCCTATGGTTGGTCTTATCTACTGATGAGGGAGTCACACGTCGAATTTCAGGTCAATCGGACATCGTTTGACCAAAAGTCAAAGCTCGGCATTTCCCTCGCGGTGAAATAAAGGCAAGCGTTTGCATGACTCCAAATGGCTTCAAAACTCAAACGAAAGCCTATGGTTGGTCCTATCTACTGATGAGGAAGCTACCCATCAAATTTCAGGTCAATCGGACATCGTTTGACCGAAAGTCAAAGCTCGACATTTCCCTCGCAGTGGAATCAAGTCAAGCATTTGCGGGCCCCCAAACGGCTTCAAAACCTGAACAAAAGCCTATAGTTGGTCTCGTCTACTGCTCAAGAACCTACACATCAAATTTCAGGTCATTCCGACATCGTTTGACCTAGTTTCGACGCTTGACAAAAAATCGGCAGTTCTCCACAGCAAAGTCTTCGGCTTTTCAGAAAATGGGAAACTTTGCGATCCGATTTGCACGGCTTCTCGTCAGGTTTTCTTGAGGGAAATCCAGCCAATAAATGAGAGGAAATTCCAAGAAAAATGCAGGAGAAAACAGAAGCAAAAACGGACGAAAAACGGCGAAGAAAAAGCGACCGAAAGGCGGCCAAAAAAATGGGCCAAGGCCCATGGTCGCCGGCGACCATGGCCCGGACCTCGCCCAAAAACCTCGTTTTTCGGGTATTTTTCGCGTTTCAAGTTGATTGGCCCCTGTGATTTTTCCAAAATCTGATTTTTTGTGCATGATATCCGTCGATCTTCATCAACATCACGGATCCATCACTGGAATCATTAGATCATCATCGGACGCCTCAAGATCGTCAAACGGCTAACCAAAAAAGCACCCTTTCTGCCCGCCCGATCGTGAAATCGACTGGACAGATGTTTCTGGCCCGCTGACATCAACCATTGTCTAAAATTGGATCACCATCCGACATCAAATGGTATGTGGGTCCATTGGTGATCATCGCAAGAAGAATCCCATAGGATGCGGCATGGCCCGCAACTCTTCAAGCGCCCGGGCAATCAATTAATGAAGTTAAATGACCCGTTTATGACAAGTTAATGCGGTCATTAACCCATTATCTTGGACGGCCCAATCAGAAGCCTCCGTTTAGGAGTTACAAGTCCAAGCAATCTTGGCATTCAAGCCATGAAACTCCTAACATAATGGAGATTAAAGGCAACTAAATGCCCATGACTCTCCTTTGGCCAATGAAATCCAAGGGTCAGGAGTTACAAAACAAAAAGCAATTAAACCTGTAACTCCTCCCATAACTTGGCTTTATTGCCATAATTGCCATAAATGACCATAAACCACTCCTAAAGGCCACAAAAAGCCTATAAATAGGAGTCCCCTCCAAGCATTCCGGGGAGGAGAATCATCAGAGGGATCCAGAAAAAATCGCTGGAAAATCATTGAAGAAGGAGGACAGATCCGAAAAACTCTCCAAAAAATTCAAGAAATATCCAGAACCTCTGCAACAAACTCTCCTCTATTGAAGAAAACTCTGCTGCAACAAGCACTACAAGGTGATCAAAGCTCCTTGGGGGGGCCACCCCCCCCAAAGGCCACCTCTCCTTCTATCCAACATGGCTAGATGCGGCTTTTTAGCCCGTCTACTCGGCTTTTTACCGGATATAGGACCTTACCTTGGTCCTTATCCTCTAAAAATCTGAGATTGGAGCCAAGCCAAGAAATCAAGCATTAAAGTTCTCATCTGAAGGACGATGGCGGAGTCCATACATAACTCGCGACCGTCGATCTGAACGGGTCCCCCACAATCGCATGAGAAGTTAGATTCCTTTTCTTTCTTTTCTGTTGCATTGTATTTTTTTTATAAAGAGACAAAAAAAAAATACATCTCTTGTCTTTCATTATTGATAAGATTTGTAAATCGCCTTTCACGGCAAAATCGCCTTTCACGGCAAACAAAAAAAACCGCCTCTCACGGCATTCAAAAAACAAACCTTGTCTCTTTTCTTTAAAAATATGTGTGCAATGGAAAGATGGAAAAAAGTTGATTTCCTTTTCTACTTGTGAAGGTGAATCTCCGGATCACCACTCTAAATTCCAAGTAGAATAGAAAATCTGGCATACCCGTACAAAAAAAAAACTGATGCCCGCTTTTCCTTTCTTTCCCTCCACCGTACCCCGTCAGCCCCGGGGCGGAGGCAGCTTTGGAAAAAGAGAAAAGCCGGGACCATCAAGCTGGCACACCCGGTGGGACCCTGTTCATTTGAGAACACAATGCTTGGATTCTTTGGCTCCTTTTTAGTTGGTGGCCTATGTTAGATCTTGCATCTAAAAAAAAACCACATGAGATGGGATTCTTCGAAATTTCTTTTTTTTAGTTTATTTCCAGTCTTTCTTGTTTCTAAAAAAAAAATTTCTCAAAAAGAAACAAAATCTGATTTAGAAAAAAAAAAATTCAGATTTTCCTCTTTTGGGTTTAAGTTGAGAAACTTTGGCTTCTTCCTTTTCGGACTTCGAGATCGCAGAAATGTTGAACTCATTTTCGGAATGGAACACCATTCGCTCTCTTCTATGAATCCATAAAAAAAAATAAAAAAAAAATCTGATTTTTAAAAAAAAAAATTCAGATTTTCCTCTTTTGGGTTTAAGTTGAGAAACTTTGGCTTCTTCCTTTTCGGACTTCGAGATCGCAGAAATGTTGAACTCATTTTCGGAATGGAACACCATTCGCTCTCTTCTATGAATCCATAAAAAAAAATAAAAAAAAAATCTGATTAAAAAAAAAAATTCAGATTTTCCTCTTTTGGGTTTAAGTTGAGAAACTTTGGCTTCTTCCTTTTCGGACTTCGAGATCGCAGAAATGTTGAACTCATTTTCGGAATGGAACACCATTTGCTCTCTTCTATGAATCCATAAAAAAAAAATAAAAAAAAAATCTGATTTTTAAAAAAAAAAAATTCAGATTTTCCTCTTTTGGGTTTAAGTTGAGAAACTTTGGCTTCTTCCTTTTCGGACTTCGAGATCGCAGAAATGTTGAACTCATTTTCGGAATGGAACACCATTCGCTCTCTTCTATGAATCCAAAAAAAAAAAAAAAAAAAAAAAAATCTGATTTAAAAAAAAAAAATTTCAGATTTTCCTCTTTTGGGTTTAAGTTGAGAAACTTTGGCTTCTTCCTTTTCGGACTTCGAGATCGCAGAAATGTTGAACTCATTTTCGGAATGGAACACCATCCGCTCTCTTCTATGAATCCATAAAAAAAATCAAAAAATAAATAAATCTGATTTTAAAAAAAAATTCAGATTTTCCTCTTTTGGGTTTAAGTTGAGAAACTTTGGCTTCTTCCTTTTCGGACTTCGAGATCGCAGAAATGTTGAACTCACTTTCGAAATGGAACACCATTCGCTCTCTTCTATGAATCCATAAAAAAAAAATCTTTCAAAAAAAAAAAAAAAAAAAAACCACTAAGGTTGCTCCAATTGCATTCTTTGACCAAAGTGGATCTAAGAAAAGCCTTGTCCAGAGTGTGGAGACAGCTAGACTGTTCTAGGCAAGGGTCCTCCAAACGGGTTCATTAAGTAATCCTACCCTTACCTGGGGGCTGATCTATCCACTGAGGTTTCATAAGATCGAATTGGAAATCTATGTGAATTCTTCAAAAAAAAAAAAATCTCTAAAAAAAAATGAAAAAAAAACTTCTGTCATTTTTGGATTCATGTTTGAGAAATCCTGGTTCCTTCCTTTTCGGACTTCGAGATCGCAGAAATGTTGAACTCATTTTCGGATTGGAATACCATTTGCTCTCTTCTATAAAGTCCAATCTTGACACTTTCAAAAAAAAAAAACTTCTGTCATTTTTGGATTCATATTTGAGAAATCCTGGTTCCTTCCTTTTCGGACTTCGAGATCGCAGAAATGTTGAACTCATTTTCGGATTGGAATACCATTTGCTCTCTTCTATAAAGTCCAATCTTGACACTTTCAAAAAAAAAAAAAAAACTTCTGTCACTTTTGGATTCACATTTGAGAAATCCTGGTTCCTTCCTTTTCGGACTTTCGAGCTCGCAGAAATGTTGAGCTCATTTTCGGATTGGAATACCATTTGCTCTCTCCTATGAATCCAATCTTGACCTTTCAAAAATCCCATCTCGTGTCCTTTCCGAGGATGCGATTTGCAACATTTGTGCCTAGCGGTGCTAGTATGCCCTTTCGGGTCTATTGTATTCGCAACCGACACATTTGTATCTCAACCTTATATCATTTTACCTTGAGTGAGCTTTGCTTCTCGGTAAATTTGAATTAAGGTTCACAATTGCTTCTAGCAGTCACTGGGACGCTCATTCTGAGCTGACCCTACCTGCGTTTAGAACAATTGTGCCCTCTATGGCTTTTCTGCCTTCCTCATGTTGCTTGGGCTGGGCCATGTCCCCTCGGGCGACTTGAAGAGGCGAAACCATAGTATTTTCCATTTATGATCACTATATTCTTGTGATTACTAATGGATATGGTCTTGTTTCAGAAGTTTTCAAAAAAACTAACAATGGCAGCTTCATTAACCATCACCTTTGATGAGAACAAGTACCAGCTCATGCTCCAAGACAAACAAACCAAGCGCACTTACAAGCGCCCTGCCAGCTGCCGAAGCGTCATTTACCTCGGCAACTCAGAAGACACCAGGTCAAACTCTACTCCTCGGACCATTGTCTTCGGGTCATTGGGACCATTCCCACTACCCGCAGAAGAAACCGCACCTGCCAAGAAGCAGAGAACCGCCCCTCAACGTATCACTATAGTGATACCAAGGGCGATCATCAAGAAGCCTGAGGCCCGTAGCGCTCCTGCAAAGCCTCAACCAGCAAGAAACCTGGTCTGCTCAAAGACTTGGTCTCCAAGGCCTTCACCCAAACAGCGAAGGTCACAAAAATCTGCAAAGCCAGCCTACCTGGCCCCTCTCAAGGAGAACCGGTTCTACCATCTTCTTACATGAAAGAGGAGAAGCCTACCCTCCGCCAAACAAAACCAACTCAGCACGAGCCGGCTTGCTCATACAAGCCCAAAATCAAATCGTGCATCGTAAGGCCTCCGTAAGAACCTGCCAAGGCCTGCACACCTGCGAGTCGACCTTTCCTCTCAAGAGGAGCCGAACTCGCCAAATTCAAAGCTTCGCTGCGACAGGCAAAGGACCGCGTCCAGATCCTATCCCTGCCCGTCTTCAAAGAAGACAAGCTCGGCTGCTGCGCACCAGGGACTACGTCCTTCATTGCCAGAGCACAGCCGGAGCTAACTGAAGCTCAAATCGCTCGTCGTATGCGCCGCCGCACGGCATATCGACAAAATAGACTAGAGAAGCAAAGAACCCAGGATTCTGCACTTCAGGTCTCCCAAAAATGGGTGAAAAAAGAAAGACCCGACCAAGTTATTGCTGTTCATATGGTTGGCAAAACCAGAAAACGCCAGAAGTCAGCAACAAAAATCCATGTCAGGCGTCCGGTGACTCGCAGCGTCTCCCGGACACGAAGACATAAAGAAGATTCTCCCGCTCCTTCAAGTCAAGGACACCGGAGTAATCACTCCTCGAGCTCTTCATCTAAAAGAATGAGCTCCAGCTCAGTCACCAAGACTGTATCCTCTTTCGACTCTCGAAGAGTGAACATCTTGGTCACAAATGCTGAGCAACCTCCGCCACATGATGACATAGCTGCACGCATCCAGCAGCTGGAACAAGGACATCAGAGAATAGAGGCCCTAATGGAAAACCTCCTTCTCACTATCCAACGTCCGCCAAACAATGAAGCTCCTCCGAGCCATCAAGGCGACGAGGAAAATGCGGAAAACAGTGAGTCACGCGCCCTTACCAAAAAGGACGTTGACGATATCCTCGCCAAAGCAAAAGAAGAGGATACACTAAAGGAGCATGGGATCAAGCCACCATATCCCTTGTGGATGGACTCGGTCCCGTTCCCCACAAAATTCAAGCAACCTACTCTCCAAACATATACGGGGAAAGGTTCAGCCAGACAACACGTCATCCATTTTAAGATCCTGACGGGAGCTATTGCGGATCAAGATGCCCTCAAAATCCGCCTCTTTGTAAGTACCCTAAAAGGTACGGCCTTTGATTGGTACTCCACTCTGCCGGAGGACTCCATTCAAAATTGGGCCATGCTGGAGACACGCTTCCTAACCCACTTCAAAGGTGAGAATCATCCTGTTACTATGGCTCAGCTCTGCAGCCTAAAACAGGGAGAGAATGAGTCAACATATGACTTCATTCACAAGTGGAAGGCAATGGCATACAAATGCTCCGATGTACTGCCACAAGCGTCACTGGTCGACATCTGCCGAAACAACATGAGAGCAAGAATCCGCTCCATGATCATCGGCAACAAATCAAAGAACCTGGGAGAACTCCTGGAAGCAGCTATGGAAGCTGAAACGGTGATCAAAGACCTCAACAGTCAGAAGTCATCAAAGAAAGAGCCGACTGCCATTGCAACCTCAAAACCAAAGAAAAAAGAGGTTCTTAATGTGCAAACCAAGTCAGCTCCTCAGCAGCCAAGGAAAGCTGAAAACAAAGCTGCAGGTAAAAAGCCTGAACTCTCTGATGCCTTCAAAGAACGAGTAGAGAAGAAATACCCGTTCGATGAAGATGTTGAAGAAATCTTTGGGGCACTTCTCGCAAACGGTAAACTCACCTTGCCTGACCCCAAAAGACCAGGAGATGTTGGCAAAACCAACGATCCTCGGTACTGTCCATACCATCAGATGGTCTCGCATCCTCTCAGTCAATGCTTTGTTGTGAGAGAGAAGATAAATGAGATGTGGAAAAATGGAGTCATTACCTTCGACAAGAACTATGGGTCTGCCTCCGTCAACATGGTGTCGTGTGGACAAAAACAAAAATCACCAAAAGAGAAGATCACTACTTCCTTCAAGGTAATAAAGATGACCCAAACGTCTCAAGAGTTGGTTCCATATCCAACATCAGACGGACAGCCCATATGGGTACACCCCGATATCCTAGAAGATGAAAATTGGGAGGTCGTCAAAACAAAGCCAACCGCTCGACAGCGAAGGCAAACCAGGAGACAACTCCGCAAGCTCAAACAGCAGGAGAAAGCTCCGAAAAAGCAAGAAGTCGCTGAAAAGGCAGAAACCTCCTTTACCGCTTCACTGGGGGCAACAGAAGAGTCCTCTCCTAAGGCTTCAAAGGCAGCAAGAAAATTCACTCTTGGTGATTTCATGCCACCACACCTCAAAGATGAAACTATGCAAGGGGCATCATACTCTTGCAACTCGGTGGTCGGATTCCCCATGGATGGATACGAGTCCAGTGACACCGCCAGTGACATCGATGAGTGGGAGGAATCCCTCGAAACAGGAGAATATCTCTCCGACGAGGAATGGATCCCTGAATCTCATCTTATGCCAGTAATCTGGTATAACCCATTACAGCCGCAATGATCCTGGTCTGATGATGAAGAAGACCAAGAGGTTGTCCAAGAAAATACTCCAGTGGAACCCAACCATGTTGAACCACAAGGAGCAGATGAAGAAGAAGATTTGGCTCCCGTGCCTGATCTCGATGAATACGCAAGGATCTTGCAGCACCTTGCTATAGAGCAAGAACAAGGTCGCATCAATCAGCTTCGTCACAACCCAGCACCGGAAGTTCCTGAAAATCTACAGGAATCTCCTCCGGTAACCCCGGAAAACGAAGAAAGCTGTTGGATCGATGATCCTCTTACATCTGAGGACGAATCTGATTCCCAACAGTTCATCTTGGAGGCATCTTCCGTCAAAGTTACTTGCAATGCAATAGCCCAGGATGATAATTCCTCACCTTCTTAGGCTTCGTCTCCTGGAACAGTGACATCGGAACTCAAACCTCTTCCGACTAATCACCTTGAAGAAATTCCAGCCGGTGAAATCTTCTTCAGAGAAAATCCGGTCAATTGGTCCCAAATGCCCGATCTCATCGGTGATGTCTGGACCGACAAAATATTCGATAAAGAAGGAAAGTTGCTGGATGCTGTTCAGGACTTGCTCCCGGAAAATGCTCCATGCAACACAATTACTGAAGATGGCAATGCTGACACAGAGACATCTTCAGCAAATGAGAAGGAACAACCCCTCGATCTCGAGGGTGATCTTCTAAACAAAGACCCTTCTCCAGAAGCTCTTGAAGTTGGTAGAGGTACCCGTTCTGGCCGGGATTACCACAAAAACTACAACCAACCTTCTGCTTCTTATGTAAATCCTTCAGGAAAACAAGCTGTGAACACCCCTAGTGGCAAGAATAATGAAAATGCAGGCCCCAAGGAGGCTTTCAAGTACGACTTGATTCAGCACTTCAAACACATACTTGCACGTCTGCACATCCTAGACTTATTACGAATGTCACCACAGACTCGTGATAGTCTCATTTCAGAACTACAAATGCTGGATGCGAATGTCGACAAACATGCCTCACAAGTCCTACAAATTGAAATGGACTATAGGGTCAAAAAATCAAAAACTCCCTCAAAAGGAGAAAATAAGAAAACTGAGGGATCCTGCATCGAATGCCTCTCGGTTCAAAAAGCAGCAAGTGCAACCATCGCCTTCACCAAGGAAGACCTCCTGCTAGGCGAGACAAAGCACAACCGACCCCTGTACTTCACCGGGTACATCAAAGAGGTACCACTACGCAGAATCCAGATCGATCCAGGTTTTGCACTCAACCTCATCTCCACTTCGGCACTCAAAGAACTGGGCATTCCGCCTGGCAAGCTGAGCCACACGTCTGTGTCCATCTTTGGATATGATGGCAGCGCTCAAAGGCCGATCGGCAAAATCAGGTTCAAGTTGCAAATCGGTGATCTTATCTCCAAGGTCACTGTCTATGCAATAAAGACCCCTTCGTGCTACAACATCCTTCTCGGACGCCCCTGGATACACGAGAATGGTGTTGTCCCCTCGACTTTACATCAGTGCATCAAGTTCGTTGGCAATGACGGCTTGATACATCGAGTGTTTGCAGACAAAAAGCCCTTCAAAGGCAAAGAAGTCTATTTCGCAGATGCTCAGATGTACAAAGATGAAAAAGAAGAAAGGGAGGAAGAAACAACACCCTTTGCCGAAAATCTCCAGAAAGACAAAAGCAAGGCTCCTCAGCAATCACCAGAAGAAAATAAACCCTCTATCAAAACCGAAGAGAATAATCAATCTCCCTTCATGGTCTCCCTCAAGTCTTCAAAGCCTCTGGTGATCACCACCAAAGCAAAGAAGACAAAACAAAAGGCTGGGGGCAAGTTTGCTGTCTCCTTCGTGTCTGTCTTGCAAGACACGAATTCGGACTTAGAGCCAGAAGACGATACATCGTCAAGCCAAGCTGATGATCAACAAGTTCAGCCCGCTCTCACTCCGATGGAGACAACCGTTGACATAGAAGATCCGGCATCTGCTTCCTTCGTTGTTCCAGCCACATCAGCAGAAGAAAAGCCAATCTTCTTCCATAAATCTGGAGTTTCTTCATCAAATTCTTCGCTTGAACCTTTCCAAAATGAAGGTATGCCTCAACTATCCCTGTATAGTCCAATGGCGCAAGCTATCATGAAGAAAATGGGCTACGACGCTCAGAACCCAATTGGTTTGGGAGATGGCCGTGGTATTATCACGCCATTGGAACCAACCCTGACCAAAAGTCAACTGGAAGGTTGGAAACCCCACCGCCACATAGAAAAGTCTTCACATGGGCTGGGGTATGATCCTGACGCCTCCTTGAGACAGTTGACACAAAGGCCGCAAAGTCATCTTGTCGACCAAGCCTCAACATCTCATATTAATGAAGACATTGATCTCCCCAGATATCTCTTTGAAGAGTTGACCGTCAAGGATCCAGGAAGTCTATCCAATTGGTACGATTCCTCTGATGATGAAGAAGAATTGTCCGATAATACAGACACACGGTTCTCTGACCCAGAAGAACCACTGTCTCCAAAGGAAGTGCCCTACTTCGACCTAGTTTCAACAGGTGATTGGGACCACCTCATAGCAAATCTTGAGAAAAGTACCAATCAAGAAGACCCATGGACAAAAGCAGAGCCGTGGTCTGTAGATACCTTTGGAACTCCAGAAGGCTTTGTTGGGTTGGAAGCCTTCAAAAATATTGTGGAGGAACCACCTTCAAACCTTCCAACTGAAGATTCTGTTCAAAAGATAGACTTGGGAACACCTGATAACCCACGTCCTGTATTCATAAGCAAGAATATAAAGGATGATGAGTTACCCGAGTATATCCTGTTTCTTCATGAGTTCGTTGATTGTTTTGCATGGTCTTACGCTGAGATGCCTGGCTTAGACCCCAAAATAGCAGTCCACAAACTCAATCTTCAAAAAGATATCAAGCCTGTCAAACAAGGCCAAAGAAGGTTCCGTCCTGATGTGATGGACAAAATTGAACAAGAAGTTCAAAAACTTAAAAGCGTTGGCTTCATCCGTGAGGAACAACATCCTGAATGGTTGGCCAACATCGTCCCCGTGACAAAGAAAAAAGGGCAAATCAGGATCTGCATTGATTACAGAGACCTGAACAATGCATGCCCAAAAGATGAATTCCCGCTCCCTAAACCGGAGGTGATGATCGACAACACCTGTGGGTTCGAGCAAATGACATTCATGGATGGCTTCTCTGGCTACAATCAGATAAAGATGCATCCTGAAGATGAAAAACACACAGCATTTCGGACCCCGTTTGGCGTGTATTGCTACACTGTCATGCCATTCGGTCTGAAGAATGCCGGCGCTACATATCAGAGGGCTATGATGAAGATATTCCAAGATATGCAGCACAAGACGGTCGAATGTTATGTCGACGACCTCGCCGTCAAAAGCAAAAGAAAAGAAGACCATCTCAAAGATCTTCGAGAAGTCTTCCTCCGACTTCGCAAACACAAACTGCGAATGAATCCCCTCAAATGCTTCTTCGGTGTTTCATCGGGTAAGTTTCTCGGATTCGTAGTACGGAAAGCTGGCATAGAGCTTGACCCCATCAAAGTCAAGGCTATCCTAGAAATGCCATCTCCAAGAACCCTAAGACAATTAAAAGGGCTCCAAGGAAGATTGGCATACATTCGACGGTTCATCTCCAATCTATCAGGGAAGTGCCGTCCATTCTCTCGGTTAATGAAGAAAGGTGTTGATTTTTTCTGGGATGCTGAATGTGAAGCCGCGTTCCAGGACATCAAGTCATACCTGACTAAACCTCCAGTGTTGGCTGCCCCCACAACTGGAAAACCATTCCTCTTGTACATAAGAGCCCTTGACTGTTCTTTAGGCGCTCTACTCGCACAAAAGAATGACGAGGGAAAAGAAGCTGCTCTATATTACCTTAGTCGCATGTTGATAGGTGCAGAGCATCGCTACTCTCCAGTCGAAAAAGAATGCTTGGCAGTGATGTTCGCCGTACAAAAACTGCGTCACTACCTGCTATCCAACACAGTGTACCTGATTTCGAGGATCAACCTCCTAAAGGTCCTTGTCACAAAAGCAAGTTCTCTCAATGCCCGACTGGCAAAATGGTCCATCCTCCTGTCACAATTTGACATTAGGTATGTACCACAAAAAGCAATCAAAGGCCAAGCTCTAGCAGACTTCCTCGCGGAGCATCCATTGCCTAAATATTCTCCACTCAGGGATGACCTCCCAGACGAATCGGTCTACAGTGTGGAGACTTCCTTATCAAATGCTTCCTGGCACGTGTACTTCGATGGCGTAACCAGGACAAATGAAAAGGGAAATCAAATATCGGGAATTGGCATTCTCTTTGTTAGTCCCGACAAAAACATGATTCCACACGCATTCTCGTTACTGGAACCATGTTCAAACAATGCAGCTGAGTACCAAGCCCTCATCGTAGGATTGGAGCTCGCCCTTGAATCCGGCATCACTACGCTGGAAGCTTTTGGAGACTCTCAACTGATCGTCAACCAGATGAATCAGAAATTTGAAGTCAGGAAGCCCGATCTGTTGCCTTACTACAACAAGGCACAATCGCTTCGACAAAAGTTCGACATCTGTCACATCACCCATATCCTCAGAGGTGAAAACATTCGTGCAGATGCCCTGGCTGGACTTGCTGCGTCTATGGCAATCCAAGAAGGGGAAAACATGCAAGTTACAGTGTGTCAAAAAAAGGATTCTCCCTCCTCTCAACACACATCAAGCAGTTGCTGAATGCCACCAAGTGGTTGGAAGTCGGATCTCCGTCCTTAAACCTCTGATCGGCGACTGGAGGGATCCGTTCATTGATTACATAATGTTCGGAATCCTACCTGAAGATCCAAAAGAACGGGTAAGCATCCAAAGGCGAGCCCCAAGTTTTCATTTGGATATTCCTTCAAAAATGCTGTATAGAAAATCCTACGACGGAGTACTTCTACGCTGCTTGTCACAACAAGAGGCTGAGGAAACACTCAAAGAAGTACATGCTGGTCTTTGTGGAGCCCATCAGGCTGGGCCTAAGCTCTACGATCAGATAAAAAGGTTAGGTTATTATTGGCCTACCATGGTGGCTGATGCAATGCAATTTGCTAAGCGCTGCCAACAATGCCAAGTTCATGGAGATTATGTCCACATGCCTCCGGAATGGCTACATCCTACAACAATCTCGTGGCCTTTTGAAGCCTGGGGTATGGACATCATAGGTCCTATCTCCCCTCCATCGAGCAAAGGTCATCGCTTCATCTTCGCCGCTACGGATTATTTCTCCAAGTGGTCAGAAGCATTCGCGCTTAGTGAAATGAAGACCTCATCAGTCCTTCAAATCTTGCGCACCAACATCATTTGTCGCTTCGGCATACCTAAAAGATTCGTCCATGATAACGGACCACAGTTCCGCGATCACCGATTCTATAGGTTCTGCGACAAATACAAAATCCAAAGTTGTCCTTCAACTCCGTACAATCCGGTAGCGAATGGACTAGCAGAGGCTTTCAACAAAACGCTCTGCAAAATCCTCAAGAAAATGGTCTCTAGTCACAAAAGAGATTGGGGCAACAAACTGCCTGAAGCTTTGTGGGCCTATCGAACCACCGTTCGAGGACCAACCCATAGCACACCATTCTCCTTGGTCTATGGATGCGAAACTGTTGTCCCTTTGGAAGTTCAAATTCCTTCCTTAAGGGTATCTCTGCAAAATGACATGACGCAAGAAAGTAATGTCAAATTGAGACTCAAAGAGCTGGATAACCTCGATGAGAGACGGCTCGAAGCTCTACAAAGCATTGAACTCTACCAAGCACGCATGGCAGGATCTTTTGACAAGAAGGTCAGGCAACGCGCCTACAAAAAGGGAGACTTGGTTCTTACAGTAAATAGAACAATGGTTTTTGCCAACAAATCCAAAGGCAAATTTGAACCAAAATGGGAGGGACCTTTCGTCATCGACAAAGTCTTCTCCAACGGCGCATACGCTCTTCTAAACATGGAGGGTGACAGATGTATGCTGCCCATCAATGGAAAGTTCTTGAAGCGGTACTACCCTTGAAGGCTTCTTCCATCGGGTCAGAGCGACGCCTGCACGGCCAAAGCCTATTCCTAGGTATTTGCTCATCAAACCCACTCCTTTTGGAATTTTCATCCTCTTGTTGAAATTTCTAAAAAAAACCCCTCAAAACAATGTCTCTTTCATCGTTTCATTGTTCAAAAAAAAAAAGCAAATCCAAACTCCAAGTTTAGGAGCATCTTTCCAAACTTGACCAAAATTTTCGACCCTTGAACCCAAAATTCATGGTTTGAAACAAAATCAGGACCTAGGGATTTCAGCCCTAGTCCACCCCGACTTTTACCACCAAAATGGTTTTGAGTCAAAATTTACGACCCTCGTGTCTTTAAACAAAAAAATGGTTTTTTAAAAACCGCAGGGAAGCGAGGTTCAGTCGATACTTGCAAAACCCAAAATCGGAAGGATGCGAACCCCATTCGATACTTCCAAAACCCCAAAATTTCAAAAAAAATCGTGGAGACGCAACCTTCCAGTTGATATCCACAGCCCAAATTTCAAAACAAACAAAAAAAAAAACAAAACAAAGGTTCGAAAAAAAACCTCAAAATTCAAAAATCATGGGGAAGCGACATTCCATCGATACCCACAAAACAAAATTTTTGAAGACAAAAGCAGGGAAGCGACGCTTAGTCGATACTTGCACCCAAATCCGCGAGGAGGCGACATTCCATCGATACTCGCAACCGAATGAGCAAGGAGACGATATTCCATCGATACTTGCAATACCATTCAGCAAAGAAGCGACGCTTAGTCGATACTTGCACCCAAATCCGCGAGGAGGCGACATTCCATCGATACTCGCAACCGAATGAGCAAGGAGGCGACATTCCATCGATAATTGCAATACCATTCAGCAGGGAGGCGACTTTTAGTCGATATTTGCATTTTTGAAAACCAAAAACTTGGCTTTCACGCCAAAAAACCCGGCTTCCATGCCAAAAATCCGGCTTTCACGCCAAAAAAAATCAAAAATCCGGCTTGCATGCCAAAAATCAAAATTCGGCTTCCATGCCAACAAAACAAAACTCGATTTTCAAAAAAAAAAAATCTGGCTTTCATGCCAAAAACAAAAATATCTGGCTTCCATGCCAAAAAGAAATTTCGGCTTTCATGCCAAAAACAAAATCTGGTTCTTACACCAAAAACAAAACCGGCTCTCATGCCACAAACCAAATCTTGGCTCTCATGCCACAAAAAATCTTTGGCTCCCATGCCATCTCAAATTTGGCTTTCATGCCACCTCAAAAAACGGCTTTCATGCCACTCCAAAAAATTGGCTCTCATGCCATCCTAAAATTTGGCTTTCACGCCACCAAAATCGGCTTTCATGCCATCTCAAAAAAATTGGCTCTCATGCCATCCAAAATTTTGGCTCTCATGCCATAAACCCAAATTCGGCTTTCATGCCATCTCAAAACTGGCTTCCATGCCACCAAAAACTTGGCTCTCATGCCAAAAAGAAAATTTTGGCTTTCATGCCATAAACTCGGCTTTCATGCCATCTCAAAATTCGGCTTTTCAAGCCATCAAAAAACCAGGCTTTTTGCCATAAAATCAGGCTCTCATGCCTAAAACAACCCTTTTGACAAAAGATTTTCACAAAATGACAACCTTTTGATCAAAATTTTCAAACAAACATTCTCATCCAACCTTTGCTTATTTTCATCAAAAAGAATTTAAGTAAAAGGTACACAGAATACCAAAAATGTTTTACATAGAGGTACCAAAAAAGAAGAAGAGAGAAAAGAAGAAAAGAGTTTGTTATAAAGAGCTCAGTCTAGCATGGTCTTCAACCAAAGATCCAGTTCCTCAAGCAGACTCTTGGCCTTAGCCTCCAAAGCTTCAAGGCCGCGCTTCTTCAAGATTTTGCCATAAAACGCGGCAGAACGCCGCGACCCATCTTCAGCACGAGGAAGCTCTTCCCAGAGAATTTGCCACTGCTCATACTCCTGAGTCTTTCTCTGAAGGCTGCTACCGGCTTCTTCAACTTGGCGAATCAGAGTTCCCTCTTTAGCACGGGCTTCTACAATGGCAGTCCATTTGGTAGCATTTTGTTCTTGCAATTGCTCAAGGCGCTGCCTAGCTTCTGTGACCTCCCTATCAAGACGGCGCAGGTCCTGTGTTAGCTCGATGATAGCCAACTCGATAACGTTCCTCTCCCGAACGAATTGCTTCCGAGCCCGTGAGATCTCATCCATTTCAGATTTGATCTTACCGGATGGCTGCAAAAACATCTCATTGAAAAAGTCACTGCTTGGGAAATTCTTGGTCTCAGTCCATTTGTCGCCAGCAATGACTTCATCAACAAAGGCCTTGGCACTTGCAATGTCCAGACCGACCTCTGCACTGTCAGCAAGGATGTCCTGTACGTGCTTGACCATGCCAAAACCAGCTTCCAAATGGCCAGAAGAGAGAGTTTCAACCCATGAGCTCAGCACACTCTTCAACACCTTCTTTGCATATTGAAGGGATGGTCCGGATGGAGACTCACCACGCTTTGTTGGCTGACTGCCCACGTTAGGCCGTGGTGGAGAAGAAATCAAAAGGCTCTTTCCAAGCGGAGCCACTGAAGAAGCAATATTACCACAAAGTCCCGCCTCTGCCGTGACGGGACTGGTAGAAGAAGCCCCTACTTCTGGATCGGCTGCTGGCATCTCCTGCTCTGGCCCTGAGGAAGGCGAAGGAACTTCTCCTGTTGCTTCACAACCTGCTGGCAAAAACACAAGAAAAGGTATGAATATGATCTTGTCAAAAAAAAAAAAAAATCAATGTCAAGATTATCACTATGGAATACCTTCTTCCATGATGGGTGAAGTACTTTCTGTCTCCATTTGCTCATCTGAGGCATCGTCAAAAGCTATATCCATAGATGGCTCGAAGTCGGAATCCTCTGGCAAGTCAACTGACAAGAAAACAAAAATATGTGTCAGCAAATTCAAAAAAAAAAAAAAAAAAAAGAGAAGAAAGAGAGAAGAAAAAAAAAAGAAAAGGGCGTGTAAAAAAAAAAAAGGAAAACAACATGTGCAAAAAAAAAAAAAAGAGAAAAAAAAAATGATGATGAAACTTTCTTTACATGGAATTTCTTGTAAAAAAAAAAAGAAAAAAAAAACTTACTTGAAGCCATGGATGGAGAAGAAAGAAGAACTTGAAGACTCTTGAAGAAGGAGGATTCTTGATCTTAGAGCAACTCTTGAAGACTTTTGCAAAAAGAAAGCAATAGGAGCAAGAGATCCCACCTCCCTTGCTTTTATAGAAGAAAGCAAACCAAAAGAGGAAAGAGAAGAAAACTAAGGAGGTAAGTGCTAAAAATTAGCAACCTTCCCAAAAGAAAAGGAAACTTGGGATATTCTCTCCCAAAACAAAGATTCCTTGAGAAATTCTCTCCAAAAAGAAAGGGAATGATAGATATTCTCTCCCAAAGAAATATATTTTGAGAGAATCTCTCCCAAAATCAAGGAAACTTGAAAAAAATCTCTCAAAGTAAAGATATTTTTAGATATTCTCCACCCAAAAGAGATATCTTTAGATATTCTTTATGAAAATGACACCATATGAGATCTAAGCCATCTTCAAAGCTTAAGGTCCCAGGGGTTAGCCCATATGAGCCAGGTTTGACCACCTAGGCACTAAAAGTGGCTTTTAGTCAAAATTTCTCTTACCAAGAGCATACAAAAAATGGTCCCATGCCTCTTTTGAGTTGATTGGACCATACCATACAAAAATCCAAGCTTCATGAGTTTCCAAAAATCCAAACCATCCCACCTCATGAACCAAATTAAGCCAAAATCTTGAAATTGACATTCCACAAAAGCCCAAGCCACTCCAATGGACCCAAAATTGTCCCAAAGAGTGAACCAAAAAACCAAACCATGGTCCCCTAACTCGCCACATACAGCTTGTTAGGTCACAAGACCAAAACCAAAAATCAAAACCCGACCCCCTAACTTGCCACATACAGCCTGTTAGGTCACAAGGTCAAAACCAAAACCAAAAACCTGACCCCTAACCTGCCACATACAGCTTGTTAGGTCACAAGGTCAAAATCAAAACCAAAAAACCAAAACCAAATCCAAATCCAAATGTCATTCTCAAAATCTTGCCTTGAGATGGTACGTGATCCCTCTCACTACCATAAAATCCCCTGGAAGCTCAAAAGGTTACTAAAAAAAAAAAAGCTCAAAGACTCTTGGTCAAGTCAGAAGCTCTTCTTCAAAATTCTCTTCGAGGCACATCGACTGCAAAAACCATATCGTCGCTGTACCTCGAGGGGGCATTTGTTGACACCAAAAATGTCACTTTGCCTCCTCACACCAAAAGCTACACGGAGCCGCATCCTACCAAAAATAGGCAGGCGCTACTTCAAGCATCAGATCTTGTCAGAATCAAACAAAAACTGCAAGGTCATTCAAAACAACCAAAAGAGAGGTACACATGAAGTTTCGGGCCATTCCGACATCATTCGGCCTAACTTCACTTCTCCAACAGCTGAGCAGCAGCTCCCGGCGGCGACAGTGTCGAAGACTTCAAATATTCGATCAGAGCCTATGGATGGTTACAAAATACCTCCAAAAGGCTCCATGTCAAGTTTCAAGTCAAACCGACATCGTTTGACCGGAAGTCAAAGCTCGGGATTTCCCTCGCGGTGAAATCAAGGCAAGCGTTTGCATGACCCCAAACGGCTTCAAAACTCAAACGAAAGCCTATGGTTGGTCTTATCTACTGATGAGGGAGTCACACGTCGAATTTCAGGTCAATCGGACATCGTTTGACCAAAAGTCAAAGCTCGACATTTCCTTCGCAGTGAAATAAAGGCAAGCGTTTGCATGACTCCAAATGGCTTCAAAACTCAAACGAAAGCCTATGGTTGGTCCTATCTACTGATGAGGAAGCTACCCATCAAATTTCAGGTCAATCGGACATCGTTTGACCGAAAGTCAAAGCTCGACATTTCCCTCGCAATGAAATCAAGTCAAGCATTTGCGGGCCCCCAAACGGTTCAAAACCTGAACAAAAGCCTATAGTTGGTCTCGTCTACTGCTCAAGAAGCTACACGTCGAATTTCAGGTCATTCCGACATCGTTTGACCTAGTTTCGACGCTTGACAAAAAATCGGCAGTTCTCCATAGCAAAGTCTTCGGCTTTTCAGAAAATGGGAAACTTTGCGATCCGATTTGCATGGCTTCTCGTCAGGTTTTCTTGAGGGAAATCCAGCCAATAAATGAGAGGAAATTCCAAGAAAAATGCAGGAGAAAACAGAAGCAAAAACGAACAAAAAACGACGAAGAAAAAGCGACCGAAAGGCGGCCAAAAAAATGGGCCAAGGCCCATGGTCGCCGGCGACCATGGCCCGGACCTCGCCCAAAAACCCCGTTTTTCGGGTATTTTTCGCGTTTCGGATTGGCCCCTGTGATTTTTCCAAAATCTGATTTTTTGTGCATGATATCCATCGATCTTCATCAACATCACGGATCCATCACTGGAATCATTAGATCATCATCGGACGCCTCAAGATCGTCAAACGGCTAACAAAAAAAGCACCCTTTCTGCCCGCCCGATCGCGAAATCGACTGGACAGATGTTTCTGGCCCGCTGACATCAACCAATGTCTAAAATTGGATCACCATCCGACATCAAATGGTATGTGGGTCCATTGGTGATCATCGCAAGAAGAATCCCAAAGGATGCGGCATGGCCCGCAACTCTTCAAGCGCCCGGGCAATCAATTAATGAAGTTAAATGACCCGTTTATGACAAGTTAATGCAGTCATTAACCCATTATCTTGGACGGCCCAATCAGAAGCCTCCGTTTAGGAGTTACAAGTCCAAGCAATCATGGCATTCAAGCCATGAAACTCCTAACATAATGGAGATTAAAGGCAACTAAATGCCCATGACTCTCCTTTGGCCAATGAAATCCAAGGGTCAGGAGTTACAAAACAAAAAGCAATTAAACCTGTAACTCCTCCCATAACTTGGCTTTATTGCCATAATTGCCATAAATGACCATAAACCACTCCTAAAGGCCACCAAAAGCCTATAAATAGGAGTCCCCTCCAAGCATTCCGGGGAGGAGAATCATCAGAGGGATCCAGAAAAAATCGCTGGAAAATCATTGGAGAAGGAGGACAGATCCGAAAAACTCTCCAAAAAATTCAAGAAATATCCAGAACCTCTGCAACAAACTCTCCTCTATTGAAGAAAACTCTGCTGCAACAAGCACTACAAGGTGATCAAAGCTCCTTGGGGGGGCCACCCCCCCCAAAGGCCACCTCTCCTTCTATCCAACATGGCTAGATGCGGCTTTTCAGTCCGTCTACTCGGCTTTTTACCGGATATAGGACCTTACCTTGGTCCTTATCCTCTAAAAATCTGAGGTTGGAGCCAAGCCAAGAAATCAAGCATTAAAGTTCTCATCTGAAGGACGATGGCGGAGTCCATACATAACTCGCGACCGTCGATCTGAACGGGTCCCCCACAATCGCATGAGAAGTTAGATTCCTTTTCTTTCTTTTCTGTTGCGTTGTATTTTTTTATAAAGAGACAAAAAAAAAATCACATCTCTTGTCTTTCATTATTGAAAAGATTTGTAAATCGCCTTTCACGGCAAAATCGCCTTTCACGGCAAACAAAAAAAACCGCCTCTCACGGCATTCAAAAAACAAACCTTGTCTCTTTTCTTTAAAAATATGTGTGCAATGGAAAGATGGAAAAAAGTTGATTTCCTTTTCTACTTGTGAATGTGAATCTCCGGATCACCACTCTAAATTTCAAGTAGAATAGAAAATCTGGCATACCCGTACAAAAAATAACTGATGCCCGCTTTTCCTTTCTTTCCCTCCACCGTACCCCGTCAGCCCCGGGGCGGAGGCAGCTTTGGAAAAAGAGAAAAGCCGGGACCATCAGTCTAAAATACACTTGATGGAGATTCAATTTAGCTATTTAAAATGCCTCTTAATTAGGCGGATATGAAAGTGAAAAACTACTTCACACACACACACACACTATGAATGCAAAGATGAATGCTCAATGTGTATGAACGATGTCCTCAATCAATTTGAAAATGAAAGCTCATAAATGTATGTATAAGGCTTTTGAAAGTTTTAGCTCATAAAAACATTTATGATTGAGGAAAGAATGCTAATCACATGTTAAAAATAACTTGTAAAAGATATACATTTGTATCCTAAACAAGTTATGAAATTCTAAGCACAAAACATGTGATGCATAGGGATGTCAATCAAATCAACAATGTAGCTCATAAAACATAAAAATAGATTTAATTGAAATTAGGGGACAAATCATATGTACTTACAAATTCAACTTGAATATGATATACCTATCAAAGAAAGGCAAGTTGTGAAACTTTAAAACAAAGATACATATGATTTGTAAAGATGTTGAATCCAAAACATAAGATATATTTGAAAGTGATTTTCTTATGATGAGAAACAACAACCATAGATTCAACCAGTATAGGAATCATGTTACTTATAATTTCAAAGATTCTTTCATTAACATGATCTACTTAGATTTACCAATTAAAGTACTACTTGGATTGAATCAATGGTGATGCATCCAAAACAATAAATCAATTCAAAACATAAACATGTTAAGGACACAACAAAACATAGTTTATCATGCTAGAAAACATTTACCAATAATAAAGAAAAGCATGACAACATATGGTTAAGGAAAGTAAAGCTTACTTGGAGATTTAACTTCATTAATCCAAACTTTAGCTTTCCTAATGACCCCTTTCATCCCTTAGCTCATTCCCCTTTGATTTGCCTCAAAACCTCTCAAGGAGGGCCTTAAAGTCTTTAACTTTGGCAAATGAATAAGCTTCATTTTATAGCCAAAAAATGCCCAACGGCTAGTCTCCGGTCGACTTGGACCCTTGCTCGGTCGACCGGGTACACACAACGGCTAGAAAAATGACCGTTTGAAAAACTGCTTTTAACGGGGGCCAGAGACCGCCGGTAAAAGTGGTTTTGGCCGCCGGTATAAGTCCTGTTTTCCCAAAAATGTATTTTTTAAAGTAATTTTGGTTGGGAATTTTTGGGCCATTAAATCAAGCTTGAAAACATGTTTTAAATCATTCTAAGGGTTTTAAAACATGAAACATAAAAAACCAAAAAAGATTCAAAACTTTAAAACCAATGGCTTGCTTGATTTCTAAGAAATTCTTTTTCTAAAACAATTGCATCCAAGTTTAAAAACAAAACATGCATAAATCAATACTTTTACAAATCTTAAAAACAATGCATGTATAAATCAAGATTTCAAGTTGTTATAAATCAATACATATATGTGTGTAAATCAAATGATGCTAGAATGATAATTCATCCATCAAATTGCAATACACAAAATCCCTAACAATCTCCCCCTTTGCAATTTGATGGCAACTCACTTACCACTGAATATTACACACTAAGTCTTCAGCTCCCCCTAAGCTGGACAACTCTTGAAATCTCTTGGATGCTTCGTTTCTTAGCTTGGGCTCTTGAACTTTTTCTTCAATCTTCTTGATGCTTGGTGCTTGATCATTCTTCAATCCTTCTTTCTTTAGCCAAGCATCTTCTTTAGTTCCCAAGCTTTCTTCTTTCACCTCTCCCCCTTTGACCATGCCTCTCTCTCCCTTTGGCAGGATATGCATTCTCTCCCCCTGTAGAAGATCATACAATATCTCCCCTTAGGAAGCTTGGACATTCTCTTCCCTTAGAGAACTTGAATGCTCTCTCCCCCTTTGACATTAAATTGCAAAGGTACCTACACACATGAAATAAGGAAAATACCTTTTAGTAGCACCTGTTAACAAAAGAAATCGAAAATGAAATTCATAACATGTTATCATGTATGGTAGAAGTCTCTAAGGGTTCAAAGTCAATCCAAGGGTGAATTTGATCAAAACTAATACTTCCTATGAAGGTTTACACTCCCCCTCATTCCATTCTTTCCTTTTGTCAAACTTTTGACAAAGATTTAACTATTAGGTGCAAGAAGAAGATGGTTTAACCAATTGAGGGAAAAACTTCAAGGAAATGATTAGACATGTTTAACTATAAAGCTCAATATGATCAAATTACCAAACGAGAGCAAGGTCAAAGAGAAAAGCAATCATGGATACCTATTGGAAAAACAAAGAATACCAATTGAGATTCAAAGATAAGTCTATTAAAACAATCACTCTAAAATGGAGTTATAAAGGATATAACTATCAAGATGAATCCAAAATAGAGCTATCCATGATGAAATAGGGTTTATTAATCATAACATCAATCAATTTAACTATGTTCAATCCAATGTACACAAGGTCTATCACATTCACAAGAAATCAAATCAATTGAAAATTATACAAATTGAATTTGACAACATGATTAAGAGCAAGAATGTGACAAATACAAAATTCCATCAAGCATCATAAATGCATATTCATCACTTTTAAAGATATAACTAATGAGCATAGTGATGAACAAGATAAATTACAATGCAAAAGGATATAGCTTTGAAATGCATGCAATTTTCGAAGTGTCAAAATCATATGAATTCAACATCTAAGATATCCATCAAACATATAGAAATACGAGGAATGGATTTCAAAGAGTTTCATATGATCAAGAACACTACTATGATGTTGAAACATGTATAAGGATGACATCACTTAGAGAATATACATGAATCAACATCATAACCATCCAAAAAGAAATGACTAGAAGGTATAGAGGATGGATTTGAGTTCTAGTATGGTTTCTACAAATATAACTAAGATCACAACCATACATAGAACGATTTGACATTTGCATAGAGAGGATCAATCAACACTCAAGATCTAACTCAAGCACAAGAAGGTATGGAGTTAGTGGGGCATCATGGATCGCATATAGATAAAGATGGACCACATATATGGATATACCTATTAAGAACAGTGGTTTAATTCCAATTCATCTAAAATGATCCATTAATCTATCATGCTATATCTCCACTCTTAGCAAATGTACTAAGCTTACAATGCAATGGAAAAAGATATGAGGTTTATACCAAATGAACTTAGCACATTAAATCACATATGTACTTATTAGGCTCAAACGATAATAAAACAAAAGATTTTACTATAAAGCACATAAACAATAATCAATTTGCATTAATGAAAATATATACCAAGTTAGGCACAAACATGCAAATCAATGAGACCATATCCAACCAAGCAATGTAAGACATCAAAATCAATTTGCATAAAGAATGTAACTAAAAGAGCAAAGATGCAAATTGTTTGTAAAAATTATTTCCTTCCAAATGATATAATCATAATTAAGCACAAGAAAATAAATTCAAGGAAAATGCTTCTATAAATACCACCAATAAAGCTTAGAACATTTTCCAAAGTTTCTCAAATCACTTCAATATTTGAAATTCCAACAAAGAACCATTTTTAGAATTATGAACAAGTGATTTTGAAAAACTTGAAGTGTACTACTATAAATTTTCAATTTGTATTCTAAATATGATAATAGACACTCATACAAATTGAACAGATATTTTCCATACCAAGAGATATAACTTTCAAAAATCAATGAAAAACTTAAATTGCTTCAAATCATTTGATTTACAAAAAAGATCTAACTATGACATTCATCAAATGATTTACCAACATCAATTGATCATGAAAAATCTAGCTATGAAAGCTTTTGTAATCACAATCAATTGATCATGAATAGATATGCACTACAAGAGATATAACTATATGAACAAAATGCACATCCATCATGAAAATATTGTAATCAAAGGATTTTGAAAACCATGAGATATAACTTAAAAGATCATGAAGACAAAATCAAATGATCACAAAGAAACATTGCATTTTAAGAGATGTAACATGACCAACAAAAAGATTTAACTAAAAAGGATAGGTTGGTCTAGAGAGGATCAAGGCCTTTAGGTTAGTCTAAATGTGTACCAATGAAGATTCACCTAAGGTCTTGATAAGGATGTCCTTGAGAGTTCACTTGAGGACTCACCAACTCTTGGAGATATAGCTTGAAAAAGTCTTAGAGTGGTGCAAAGATACTAGGGAAAATTCATTTTCAATCATAGTGGAAATCATTACAAGGATATGCAATAAAACACAACACTAGGGTTCTAATCTAGAAAGGATCAACTCCGGGTTGTTAAGCCCTAAAATGGAGTAACCTCGCTCTGATACCAATTGAAAGTCCGGGGATCCGAACCCTAGAGGGGGGGTGAATAGGGTGAGCTTCAATTATGACCAATTTTAACCAGTTTTAACTTCTTTAATTTAAACTAGTCACAAGTGGTGATGAAGCAAATAAATGCGGAAGCTTACAAAAACAATCACCACAAAGCAAGCACCATCACACAAGGATTTATAGTGGTTCGGCCTCATTGCCTACATCCACTACCGGCTTATGATCCAACACCCCACCGGATTTCCACTATTTATGCTTTTCAATAGGCTTAGCAATAACCTTTACAATGATGTTTTTCAAGGCTTAACATCAACCTATACATTATGCTTTTCTTAGGCTAAGCAATAACCTCTTCAACCAAAAGGTTGGTTATCTCTCTAAGTAGTGTCTAAAATACACTTGATGGAGATTCAATTTAGCTCTTTACAATGCCTCTTAATTAGGCGGATATGAAAGTGAAAAACTACTTCATACACACACACACACACTATGAATGCAAAGATGAATGCTCAATGTGTATGCATGATGTCCTCAATCAATTTGAAAATGAAAGCTCATAAATGTATGCATAAGGCTTTTGAAAGTTTTAGCTCATAAAAACATTTATGATTGAGGAAAGAATGCTAATCACATGTTAAAAATAACTTGTAAAAGATATACATTTGTATCCTAAACAAGTTGTGAAATTCTAAGCACAAAACATGTGATGCATAGGGATGTCAATCAAATCAACAATGTAGCTCATAAAACATAAAAATAGATTTAATTGAAATTAGGGGAAAAATCATATGTACTTAAAAATTCAACTTGAATATGATATACCTATCAAAGAAAGGCAAGTTGTGAAACTTTAAAACAAAGATACATATTATTTGTAAAGATGTTGAATCCAAAACATAAGATATATTTGAAAGTGATTTTCTTATGATGAAAAACAACAACCATAGATTCAACCAAGTATAGAAATCATGTTACGTATAATTTCAAAGATTCTTTCATTAACATGATCTACTTAGATTTACCAATTAAAGTACTACTTGGATTGAATCAATGGTGATGCATCCAAAACAATAAATCAATTCAAAACATAAACATGTTAAGGAAAAAAAAAACATAGTTTATCATGCTAGAAAACATTTACCAATAATAAAGCAAAGCATGACAACATTTGGTTAAGGAAAGTAAAGCTTACTTGGAGATTTAACTTCATTAATCCAAGTTTTAGCTTTCCTAATGACCCCTTTCATCCCTTAGCTCATTCCCCTTTGATTTGCCTCAAAACCTCTCAAGGAGGGTCTTAAAGTCTCTAACTTTGGCAAAGGAATAAGCTTCATTTTATAGCCAAAAAATGCCCAACGGCTAGTCCCCGGTCGACCTGGACCCTTGCCCGGTCGATCGGGTACACACAACGGCTAGAAAAATGACCGTTTGAAAAACTGCTTTTTGCAGGGGCCAGAGACCACCGGTAAAAGTGGTTTTGGCCGCCGGTATAAGTCCTGTTTTCCCAAAAATGTATTTTTTTAAAGTAATTTTGGTTGGGAATTTTTGGGCCATTAAATCAAGCTTGAAAACATGTTTTAAATCATTCTAAGGGTTTTAAAATATGAAACATAAAAAACCAAAAAAGATTCAAAACTTTAAAACCAATGGCTTGCATGATTTCTAAGAAATTCTTTTTCTAAAACAATTGAATCCAAGTTTAAAAACAAAACATGCATAAATCAATACTTTTACAAATCTTAAAAACAATGTATGTATAAATCAAGATTTCAAGTTGTTCTAAATCAATGCATATGTGTGTAAATCAAATGATGCTAGAATGATAATGCATCCATCAAATTGCAATACACAAAATCCCTAACAGTGACCACCAGATAAGGATAACTCCTTATCTCTATCCGGTGCTTATCATTATCTCTTAACATGTTTTGTAATGTGGTCGAGTCTTTATAGGAGTACAGTTGTAACTGACTAAGCGTCGGTGCTCGTCTAGGTTAATCGAATCGAACCGAAGATGATATCGAGGTCAGGTATGACCTTAACATGGACGTGAAAGTCCGGGGATCCGAACCCTAGAGGGGGGGGGGTGAATAGGGTGAGCTTCAATTATGACCAATATTATCCAATTTTAACTTCTTTAAAACAAACTAGTCACAAGTGATGATTATCAAACAAAATGCGGAAGCTTAATAAAAATAATCACCACAAACCAAGCACCATCACACAAGGATTTATAGTGGTTCGGCCTCAATGCCTACATCCACTACCGGCTTGTGATTCAAAACCCCACCGGATTTCCACTATTTATGCTTTTCAATAGGCTAAGCAATAACCTTTACAATATGCTTTTCAAGGCTAAGCAATAACCTCTACATTATGCTTTTCTTAGGCTAAGCAATAACCTCTTCAACCACAAGGTTGGTTATCTCTCTAATTAGTGTCTAAAATACACTTGATGGAGATTCAATTAAGCTCATTACATTTGCCTCTAAAATAGGCGGATATGAAAATGAAAATCTAACTCACACAAACACTAAATGAATGCAAAGATGTATGCTCATGATGTGTGTGTGTGATGTCCTCAATCATTTTGAAAATGAAAGCTCATAAATGTATGCCTAAGGCTTTTGAAAGTTTTAGCTCATGAAAACATTTATGATTGAGGAAAGAATGCAAGTCACATGTTAAAAGTAACAACTTGTTAATGATATCAAAGATTCACAAGTTGTATGAAATTAATTAGCTCTAAACATGTGATGCATAGGGATGTCAATCAAATCAACAATGTAGCTCAAAACATAAAAATAGATTTGATTGAAATTAGGGGACAAATCATATGTAATTATAAATACAACTTGAAAATGATATACCTATCAAAGTAAGGCAAGTTGTGAAACTTTAAAACAAAGTTACATATGAATTGTAAAGATGTTGAATCCAAAACATAAGATATATTTTGAAAGAGATTTTCTTATGATGAAAAACAACACCCAAAGATTCAACCAAGTATATGAATCATGTTACATATAATTTCAAAGATTCTTTCATTAACATGATCTACTTAGATTTACCAAATAAAGTACTACTTGGATTGAATCAAATGGTGATGCATCCAAAACAATAGATCTATTCAAAACATAAAACATGTTAAGGACACAACAAATCATAGTTTAACATGCTACTAAAGATTTACCAAAGATAAAACAAAAACATGAAAACATATGATTTGTAAAGATGTTGAATCCAAAACATAAGATAGTTTTGAAAGTGATTTTCTTATGTTAAAAAACAACAACCATAGATTCAACCAAGTATAGGAATCATGTTACATATAATTTCAAAGATTCTTTCATTAACATGATCTACTTAGATTTACCAAAAATAAAGTACTACTTGGATTGAATCAAATGGTGATGTATCCAAAACAATAAATCAACTCAAAATATAAAAACATGTTAAGGACACAACACTTCATACATAGTTTATCATGCTACAAAAGATTTACAAAAAGTAAAACAAAGCATGAAAACATATGATTAAGGAAAGTAGAGCCTACTTGGTGATTTAACTTCATTAATCCAAGCTTTAGCTTTCCTAATGATCCCCTTCATCCCTTAGTTCATTTCCCTTTGATTTGCCTCAAAATCTCTCAAGGAAGGCTTAAAAATCCCCAACTTTTGGCAAAAGAAAGAACTCATATTTATAGCCAAAATAGCCCAACGGCTAGTCCCCGGTCGACCTGGTAATAGGGCTCGGTCGACCTGGCTATAAACGGTCATAAAAATGACCGTTGGAAGAGTAACGACTCTTTGCCCCAGTCAACCTGCACAGTGTGGCCGGTCGACCGGGTCCCCTGGGCCAGTCGATCGGCCACACTGCTGGTCGACTGCCTGGGACCAAAAATTCCCAACTTTTGCATATTTGAAGGTTTTCTTGAGGGAACTTTTTGGGCCATATAATCAAGCTTTAAAACATGTTTTAAATCATTCTAAGGGTTTTAAAACATGGAACATAAAACGCCAAAAAGATTCGAAACTTTAAAACCAAAGGCTCGCTTGATTTGATAAAACTCTTTTCTAAAACAAATGCATCCAAGATTTAAAAACAAATCATGCATAAATCAATACTTTTACAAATCTTAAAAGCAATGCATGTATAAATCAAGATTTCTAGATTTTATAAATCAATGCATATGTGTGTAAATCAAATGATGCTTAAATGATTATGCATCCATCAAATTGCAATCTACAAAATTCCTAACAGGACGCATTCTGGCACTGTTGCCGAGATGCATAAAACCAAGACCAAGACATGCCTGGCTGGTACTTTTACTGAAACTAGGACAAATCTCGGTATTATGAAATGCCCCCACACAATCATCAAATCTCTAACACTCATTGTAGCCTCAATCTGGTTGGCTAGACCACATTGACACTTATTGTAGCACCACTTTCTCCCTCTTATGTAAACTAATATAGATGTTTCATCCCTTAATTATGGTCGCATGACTATCATCCATGTTTGGCGTTGGTGTGTCTGACTTTGAGAACTATTGGGGAGTAAGGGGAATAAAATAGTTAGTAACCCATGCGAAGAACATTATAGTTCTCCTCTGAGTTGTCAATTGAGTACTTATATGGTGAAGGAATTTCTTTAAGCCTACAACTATTAATAAGATTTATGTCAAATTTGGCTATATTGGGCCACTTTCCTATATCAGAGACGAATAACACTTCTTCTGGAGAACTTGATAATCAATTCATGCAAATCATGAATAAGTTTTTCTTTAAAATGGCAAGGACTATAATAGGGCCTTTAGTGAAACACAAACTGCTGCTCCTCTGATTTCTATGAGATTTGATGATTTGTCAAAAAGGCACAAAACAATGAATCAAAGAAGAGAGAGAGAGAGAAAATCAAACAAAACAGTGAGTCTCTTACTGATTTCTATGAGATTTGATGATTTTTTGAAAATGCACAAAACATGGAATCAAAGAAGAGAGAGAGAGAATCAAACAAAATAGTGAATCTAGAAAGAGAAAGAACTGATCTTGTCGTCTTCCCTGTGGCACAACAGAAAGTAGAGCGCTTCAAGGCCCTCTCCAAGGAAATCCCATGTAGCCACGTGTCATCCTCCCACGAACTCACCTGCTGTCTTTTATTATATAACTAGCGGCGCGGGCCTTAAATTCATCGAAGGAAAACCCAATTTAAATTGAAATTAGACACCTAGTAAACATACAAACTACATTTAATACAATTATGTATGAAATTTAAGATTGGTCACCATCTTTTGGAGAACCCGTATACGTTTATGCGTTCCAATTCACGTGGCGTGGATATTTGATAGAGAGAGAGGTTAGTTGAAAGTAAATTTAAATTTAAATAGGAAGTAATTGTTGGTCAAATGCATTTGGGAGGCATGATTTTTTTTATAAAGGCAAATATTTTAAAAGAATCTTATATAAACAACTACATATAGCAATGTTATACATATAAAATATTATACCAACTACATATAAAGTATTTTAAAGATATAGAAAATTAATGTTATACCAACTACACACCTGATGACACTTGATTTGGGGTCGATCCAAACAATGTCTTAAGATCCATTGAAAGCCTTAATCCTCTCCATTTTGTTAATATAAACTCCTCACTACAAATTTCAGTTAATCATAAATTATACCATTGCTAGCAATAATCACAATAAATACCTTCATTGGAACATCTCTTTTTACCAAACCCGATCATATTCCACACCAGCCGATATATGAGCACTATTGTGAATTTCATGATAAAAGTGATCAATATCATTGGATTATTACCAAACCTGATCATAGTACATCTTGGGGGCGTCTATGGATGATATGACATTTCTATTTTGTGACGCCGCATTTAGGAAGGTAGATGGCAAAGCTGGATAAGCATGGCTTTGCAGTTTGGAATGACAATGTTTTGGTGTTTGCAGGGTCTATTGGTGGACCATGCTTCTATTCTGCTAAAGAAGCAAAGGCGAGAGCTATTCTCTCGGCCTTAAAGGTTGTCAAGAGCTATGTGCTGACCAAAGTTCTAGTTTTGTGTGATTCCATAGAAGTGGTGTAGGCTTTGGAGGGGGAGCATGACTGGGTTATAGACTCCATCTTACTGGATATTTTGGCATGGGGTGGTTCTTTTGAATTTGTAGACTTCTCTCATGTTTCTCGGAAGTGTAACATCTGCGCAAGGTTCGAGCCCTGGGCACGCCACCGCTTCCTGCGTGTGCGAAATTTCTTCATGTGTGTGCGGGCTGCTTTCCCACTTGAGCTAACCTGGGTCCCAGCCCCACTTGGCTAGGTTACAAAAAAAAAAAAAAAGACTTTGCAAAAAGGTCATATGTTTTGAGTGTGCGCAAGTGTTCGGTTGAGACCCACTCTTGTTTTGGCTTTTAGGGGTCCGTGTCATTGACTTTGTTTCATAATACAAACACAATTAAAAATGAACTTCAAATGTATTAAAATATCAAAGAAAAACAAACATATAATGAAGAAATACAAATTTAAAGTTTTGGCTTATTATTTAAAACATCTAATGAGAGTCTAAATTTTTAGATAAACATCATACTATGTTAATGCAATGAAATAGAATCATTAAATTAAAGCTAAGGCAAAATAATCACTAATGGGCTAGATCGATGAACATCTTTTCTTTTCTACTTTAAAACAATAAAGTTATGGGCCACATATCTAGGTTCTTTTATCCTATAAAAGATCAAGGGATTAAAGGGATTGGATTGACTTGAAACTTCTATATATATAATATGTGACAGTCTCATAATTGCTTTTGCAAAACAAACAATGCAGTGAGAAGCAAACTGTTGCTATCACTATCAAAATTACATTAGCAAAACAAACAATGAAGGGGGAAGCAAACCAATGCTATCACTAATATGAGCAAAGGTATAATCTCAACATGCAAGTAACATCTTATAAAAAAACATTAAAATAATAATAATAATTACCATTAGAAAAAGCTAACATGTTATCAGTGAGAAAGTTTGAATAATAATGCACTCAAGATACAATAGACATTCATGTTATCACAATTACAAGAGCCGATGTGATCAATTTGGGCCCTTGATATTGTGAGCCAACCAATTGTTTATTGTGAAAGGAGATGTGTTAAATTTACCCCACATTGGTTCCCACAACTTGTATAGACATATGCATTGAACAATATTAATACAATAGCGCCCATGAAATAAAATGATAAAAACACAGCTTACAAGTAGTATGGCAAGAACTTGTAAATTATCATTTTCATCCAACACAAGGTTATAGTGGGGCTATAATTTAGTAAAACCATAGCTAACCATGCAGTGGGGCATGCGAACTGAAAACGGTATATAATATGTAGGAACATATGTGTATAATTCATAGATTAGGTGAGCCCACTATAAGGTAGTGTTCTAATGTGGATCAATTGCAATTGAAATAGATGTGGAGTTTAATTATGTGATATGTAGAAACGTATGCAATTAATTGGTTGATGATTAGGTGGGCCCACAATAAAATGTGGATGAAAGGAAATCTCAATTCGATGTGGCAATTTAATTTTCCGTATGGGATTAATTGGTTGATAATCAATAAGATAAGTGTCTTAATGGCTATGGAAGAAAAGATATTTTTGGCTAAAGATTAGATGAAAGAGTGCAGCTGTGGTTAAATAAGAAACATATTAGATTAGGGAATTGAATTTTCCTATACTAAAGGAACAAAGTAATAACCATAATCTGAAAGTAATAACCATAATCTGGAAATGTGTTCAAAATTTAATTGAATCAATGTAATTTAAAGGGTTAACTGAATTCAGGACATTTTAATTAGTGGAGAAACTAAAATTTAGCCTTTAAGTGTTTCTTGCACAAAAATATGCCCCATAGTCTCTGAACAGCTTGTGACTTAGTTCAGCCAATAGTCTCTGAAGTCGAAACAACTCGTGAATTATTTCAGCCAAATAACTCATTGAAGTTGTCGTCACCAATATCATTATCATAATTAAACTTGTATCATATCTACTGTCAGCTTATCACACTTTAACAACTTTCACTGCTCTTTGTATGCCAAATCATAGCTAGAACTGGTTGGTTGGTCTGAGACTGGCCCAAGTTGACACAACCTGGTAAATTAATGGGGCCATGAAAACCAGGTGCAGACAGGCTCTTGGGAAAATCAGGACTGGATCTCCAAGTTAGACATGGTGTATGGTGAAACCATGAAACTAGACTTAGTTTCATGGCCAGAACTAGTTCCCAATTTTACAAATCAAGTTCCAACAAAATAGTAACAAGAAGTTCTTTCAGGTCCACCAGACCTCTGAGTCCTGTGGCAAACAAACTAGCAAGTAACTAAGCATTTGGCCAAGTTCCAACTTTACTATGCATCCAATATGTGTTGAACTATTGTATCCATTAGATAGCTCTGAAAAAAAGAAGAAACTAAAAGGGCATATAAAAAAAGAGACCCAGGATTATTTTACTGTCGACATCATATTTCCTGTATTTCACAAGTTTGTGTCCTCATATTGCTAACTCAAATTCGACTCTGGGCAATAAAAAAAATGACATTTTGTTTTCTCCTGTTCATACATAAAATCAGAAATATTTGAAAAGGTTATAGCAATCTTTTCAATTGTAAAAAATTGGTTTTCCTTCAATGACTAACCAAAATACCAAGTAACACAACCACTATTCAATATGGAAGAGGGTAACAATGTTAGTTTTATGGTCTCAATATCAGTATATGATGAATAAATTGATTAATTTCTTTATTTATCAATATATATATTATTGCTTTCCTTTAATGAGATGAATGATGTTTTATTACTTGTTTGCACATAACTAATACGAATGACATAATGGTTCATGAGATGAACCGGAGTCCACAAGTATACTAGATGTAATACATGTGTGTGGATGAGATCCACATATAGGAGATATGTATTGCAAATCTTATAATTAAATATCTTCACAATTAGTGATGAGATTGGGCATCTCATCTAACAAGGTAGCAGCACTTTGATCACTATGAGATAGTATGATTTGTCTCGATCATCGGAATGTAAGATTCTGGATCATGGTGCTGGTACATTAGATGTATTGAAGGACCATGAGAAGCACCTTATATACACCGTCTTTATTTTAAGGTCTGCTCTCATAATTCCCTAGCAATAGGCTCATAATCCTGAGACATTAATGAACTTAAGTTTCTATCTATTCATTTGCTTTGAGTCACCAATGAGTGAGGCCAATTGTAGGTCAACCCCTCGGTGATTTGGGTACGTGGTAGTAGAGCTGTGGGAACATTCAATCGTCAAGATGGAATCTATCTTTAATATCCCCTTGTGCCAATTAATGGATTTATCATAGGTAAGTGCGCACCCATTCCAATTAAGAGTTAATTGGATCGGTACCAAATGATCATTATAATTAATTGGGCCTCAAGGATAATAAGATATAGATCTAATTTGGTGGACAGGTCCAATTGATCCATGGATATAGATGGAGGGGCCTACTTGTGGTAATGTGAAAGTTTAGGGTCTTCATTGTAATTTATTCCTAAGACTGGAGTGCAATTGCATTTATATAGTGGAGTTATTTGCAATTAACTGTGGGCCCGGATTGCACATGAGATGTGGGGTCGCGTGTCCCAGTTGGAGCCAGCTTTCTAAGGAATCCCTAGTGGTCCCCACGCTAGCCCAAGTTATTAGAAAGATACTAATTCTACTTGAACTCTAAAATGAAGGTTACTATTTCTATTTGAAGTGAAACTTCTAATAGTGGTAATGGTAATCTACTAATTATTAATGGAAGTAGGACTTCTATTTTAATTAGAAAGGAGAAAGCTACTAATTGTTGTGGAAGTGAGACTTCTATGACAACTAGCAAGGGAGAAGTTTACTATTTTGTAATGGGAGTTAAACTTCTATTTCAAATAGGAAAAGAGGTGGAATGGAGGGCTATATAAAGAGGAACAAACCCCCTTGGACGTCCATAATACATAGAGCAATTCCAGCCCCTTTGTGCAAGTGTTGCATAAGTTCTCTTCCTCTCTAAGTTCTGTCCTCTTTCTCCTCTAGTTCCTTAGAGTTACTAGTTGGGTTTTTCTTAGAGATTCCACCATCTTCTTGAGAAAAGAGATCTAATACGGTCATAGCGTGGAAGATCAAAAGGTGTTGGAGATTCTGATTTGGTTAGTGAAGGTGTTCATCATCAAAGAAAGAATTCAAATTCTCCGTTAGACCACAACTAAGCTCCAAAGGTATATCTACATCCTTGTATGCTGTAGATTTCGTGGTTGCATGTTTAGGTGTTGTTTTCTATCTTCAAGATATGATATATTGCTGTACATGATTTATGAGTTTGAGGGATTGCATCCTGGATTGGGTTTTTGATTGCCTTCTAGATAGTTGATCCCTGCATCAAGTGGGTCAAAAGTCTTTGAAACCTATCTGAAAGGCCCACCTATATTTCAACAATTGGTATCAGAGCCATACCTCATCTCTAATCATTTTAGATCAGTAAGCTTGCTCTAATCTTTGCATGAGATGCGAAGAAGATGAAGCAAGGGCTATGTAAGGATCGATTTTGATGAATTTACTTGGTTTGATAGTAGATTCATATTTGAATAGTCACAAAAGGGTTTAATAATGATGGAAGGATGGTAGGAAGCCATTGGAATACTTTAGAAGTGATTTGGTGAAGAATGGACATGAAACAGAAAAACCCAGGTTGTAGGTTTTTGTCAGTCCGGTCGACCTGGCCCGTGCTCGGTCGACCGGGTGACTTGCAGGTCAGTCGATCGAGCCCTCTGGCCGGTTGACCGAGCCTACTGCACAGCATGTTGCAGAATCTGTTTTTTAGTTTCGGGTCTTCTCTTACATCCTATTTTTCCAGCATTATTTGGCAGCCTATTTTTGTGATTTGTATGGTTGTATGAGATACTAACTTGCAGATGATAATGTCCTCTCCATATGGCCCACAAGTCTTTTGCTTTCTATTTATGGTGATTGGTTTATTTAAGGCTAAATGTAAAGGGAGTCATGGTTTCCTTGGTTTCCCATGAAAGGGCAAGGCATGATGAATTTCCCTATAGCCCTTTTATTATCATGTTTAGATTACCATGTAAGTCTCATAATCGAGGCATAGGAATTTATGTAATTTTTCTAAATTTGTAAATTCTGGCGATGTCCGAGACGAAGAAGGAAAGCGATGTTGGACTCCTAATCTAAGAGTTTGAAGATTACCAAAAGTGTTTTGGAGTTGCACAAAGAGTTTGATGAATTCTAAAGTTTTGGAAAGTCTAGAAGTCCAAGAAGTCTATTCCGCTAGGGCCATGTGGAGGAGAGGACTAGTTTCTAGTTTTAGCACTTTCTATTTATGGATGCATGCTTAATTTAGAATATTTCCAAATTTGATCCAAACATAGCAAGTTACTAAAATTGGTCAAATCAAATTAATTTTTGGAAAGAGTTCTAATTAGTGTTGATGACCCATGAGATGGACACATTGGTAACACTAATTTAGAAACTGGACTTTCCTTAAAATAACTTGACTTGGAACCAATCTTTGATCATATCATGAGATGATTTGATGTTCATATGTATATATGTGGGCCCTAATACCTTACAAGGAAATCCTCAATTCTAAAATATTAAGTGGGAGCGGGGCATTTATATTTAGAAATCCCCATGGTTTTCCACCATAGGTCCATTGTAAGGAAAGTAATAGCCTCGCGCCATCTTGAGAATGGCCGCTCCCCACCGAGGGCTTTTACTTGTCTGGTTACTAGATATGGATCTCCTATGGATAGTGTTGGTGAGACGGGGCGGGGGCCCACTCCCCAAGGAGGAGCTGCTCGCAACGGTTGTCATGCAATGCTAGTTGGTGGGTCACACTTAACTAAAATAATGGTGTTGTATCCCCAAGGATTTGCCTCATGTATTTTAGAAACTGAAGCTAATCGGGAGTCATTGATTATTTGGTATGAGATACCTTGATAATAATGAATGAAGGGGATTATGGAAAGTTAGTCTTAATCCTAATTTTGACCAACTTTGATCCGCACCAATCTAGGTGGTTTTCGCAATCCCCAAGGAGGCATACCCCGGAGATTGGGATTCCGATGTATTCTGAATATAGTGGTTATGAGGATTCCCACATAAATTTGGTAGAATACTAAACCCTAATGTCATTTAAATTCATTAATTGAATGTATGGTTATGTGCTACAGTATTTCCAGCATGAATTCAAATACTTGCAATCCACTTGCGACCATCCTCAACCAGAATAAGTTGGTGGGATCCAATTATGTAGACTGGAAACAGAACCTGGATATAGTCCTGACAGCTTAAGGATATAAATATGTCCTTACCAAACCCCCCCTTGATGAGCCATTGCCGGAAGCATCACAGGAAGAAAAGAAACTTTACACCAAGTGGGCCAAAGACGATGAGGTAGCCAGATGTTTTATACAGGCATCCATGTCTAGTGTTTTACAACACCGACATCAATCCTATAAGTCAGCATACGATATTATATCGATTTTAAAGGAGATGTTTGCGGACCAGGTTAGACCTGCTAGGCAAGCTGTTATGAAGGTGCTGATAAACACTAAGAAGGCTGAGGGAACCCCAGTACAAAAACATTTGTTGAAGATGAGTCTCGCACTAAATGAGTTAGATGTACTGGGTGATACGATTGATAAAGAATCGCAGATCGACATGATCCTTCAGTCACTACCGGATTCTTTCAATCATTTCGAGATCAATTATAATAAATTGGAAATGACCATAGCTGAGCTGGCTTGCCAGCTGGTAGTGACTGAGGAAATCATGAAGAAAGAGCAAAATTCCCTCATGACAGAAAAGTCATTTGCTAGGACCAAGCCGAAAGGCAAAGACCGAGATAGCAAGAAGAAATCAGTCATCAAGGGTCCTAAGGTGGAGAATGGTTCTACTTGTAGTATGGCCAAGGCTAAGGGTGCGGGAGTAAATGGAAAGTGTTTCCATTGTGGTAAGACAGGACATTGGAAAAGGAATTGTCCATAATATCTGTCTAAGAAGAAGACCTTAGGTATGATTGAGTCACTTATTTCTGAAGTTAGTTCTGCAACTGGTACTTCAGAATCTTGGTGTATGGACTCCAGGGCAACTGATCTCATATTCGTTGCAGGAGTTCAGGGAAACCAGGAGGTTCAGTGATGGAGAAATCATTGTCAACCTAGGATCTGATGCTAAGGCAGAGGCTGTTTCAGTGGGAGTTATTACATTATGTTTTTCAAATGATAAATTGGTTTTGTCAGACACATTATATGTACCGTCTTTACGGCGGAATTCAATTTCAGTTTCTAGTATGGTGAATAAGAGTTATTCTATTACTCTTGGTACTGAAATCTTCATAAAGAGATACGGTATTTTTATGTATTCTGACAAGGTAATCAATGAAATTTATTTGTTAATCCCACAATGTATGAGATACATGATACTGAAACAACTAATAGACCAACATTAAAGAGGAAATCACCTTCATCTGATCCAACAAAACTTTGGCACTTGAGGCTAGGTCATATAAACCTAAACAGGATTGACAGGCTAGTGAAAGATGGTATCTTGCCTTCATTGGTTGTAGAACCAATGCCTGTCTGTGAGTCCTGTCTGGAAGGTAAAATGACCAAAAAGGCTTAATTCATCAAAGGGCAATAGGGCCAAAGATTTGTTGGAATTAGAGTATACTGATGTGTGTGGACCCATTAATGTCAGGGCCAGAGGAGGATATCTCTTCGCTGATTTTATGGGATACTTATCAGAAAATGGGATTTTATCCCAGTTGTCTGCTCCTGGTATGCCTCAACAGAATGGAGCAGCAGAAAGAAGGAACCAGACTCTTTTAGATATGATCAGGTCTATACTGAGTTTCTCAGGATTACCTATATCCTTTTAGGGATACGTCTTGGATACTGCGATGTACATACTAAATCTCGTACCATCTAAGTCTATACCTAAGACTCCCCGGGAGTTGTGGTCCGGGCGACAACCTAGTCTACAATACAAATTTGGGGTTGTCCGGCACATGTGCTAAAGGTTAAGACGACACAGTTGGAAGCGAAGTCAGAAGTATGCACGTTTGTAGGATATCCTAAATGAACTAAAGGATGGTTATTCTATAATCCCAAAAAGCAGAAAGTGATGGTGAGCACTAATGCGGTTTTTCTGGAGGAAGATTATATGATAGACCGGAAACCTTTTGAAAAAGGTGATCTTGGAAGAAATTCAAGAGCAAACAATTCCAAATCCTAGTATGACCGAACCTGAGGAAGAAGTGCCCTTACCGGACCCAGTAGTTACACCGGTGCCTCGTCGTAGTGGGAGGATTGTCAGACACCCTGACAGGTTCTCGTTCTTGGGAGAGTCTTACGAGGCAGTCCCGGAAGAACCGGAACAAGATCCCTGTAACTATGATGAAGCAATTAATGACATAGATTCGGGACATTGGCAAGATGCTATGAAAGCTGAGGTTGAGTTTATGTACTCTAAACGGGTCTGGACACTTGTGGACTTGCCTGCTAATATCAAACTTATTGGGTGCAAGTGAGTCTACAAGAGAAACAGAGGACCAGATGGAAGAGTACTTGAGACCTTTAAAGGTCAGGCTTGTTGCGAAAGGATATACTCAAGAAGAAGATATCGATTATGAGAAAACCTTCTCGCCGGTAGCCATGCTCAAGTCCATCCGGATACTCTTATCCATAGCGGCTCATCTCGATTATGAGATTTGGCAAATGGATGTCAAGACGACGTTTCTGAATGGCCATCTTGAGGAAGACATCTATATGATGCAGGCATACGGTTTTATAGCGAGTAACCAAAAGCAAAGAGTTTGTAAGCTGTAGATGTCCATTTATTGACTGAAGTAGGCATCCCGAACCTAGAACATTCATTTTGACTAAGCAATCAAGTCAATTGGTTTTTGTCAAAATCCGGATGAGTCATGAGTGTGCATGAAAAGTGAAGGAGGCAGGGTAATTTTTCTGGTCGACGACATCCTTCTCCTAGAGAGTGGTATATGGATGTTGTCAACAGTAAAAGGTTTAGTTGGCTAAGACTTTTGATATGAAGGACTTGGGAGAAGCTACTTACATGATAGGGATCAAACTCCATCGAGACCGGAAAAATAGGATGATTGACTTATCTCAAGCTGCTTACATAGATAAGGTATTGGTATGGTTTGCTATGCAGGACTCCAAAAAGGGTATCGCACCTTTCAGGCATGGAGTGCACCTTTCCAAGGTTCAGTGTCCCAAGACACCTGAGGAAAAGGAGCAGATGAGGTCGATACCATACGCTTCGGGTGTTGGTAGCCTCATGCATGCTATGCTATTTACTATACCGGATATCTGTCATGCATTGGGCTTAGTCAGCAGATATCAGTCTAACCCAGGTCCTAACCATTGGACTGCTGTAAGATGTGTTCTCAAATCCTTGAGAAGGACTAAATATCACATGTTGATTTAAGACAGTAATGAGTCGGTTACATAGATACCGACTTCCATTCAAATAAGGATTCCAAGAAATCAACTTCTGGGTATGTGTTCATGTTGTAGCTGCTTGAGAAGCAACCAAAGAAGCAGATTGACTCAATAGATTCCTTATGGAACTTGGAGTGGTGCTTTTGGAAGGACAACCGCTCACAGTTTATTGTGATAACAACATGACAGTCGATAAGTCCAAGGAACCCAGGAGCCAAAAGCATGTACAGCGGGTTAAAACAAATGGTCAGAGAGATTGGGCAGAGAGGTGATACTGCTATCACCTAGATAGACTTTGCAGACAATCTGGGAGATCCCTTTATTAAGCCTTTGATTACCAAAGTCTTTGGGCAGTAAGTAGATGGGATCTGCATGAGATGCAACCCTGACTGGCATTGAGCCCAAGTGGGAGATTGTTAGTTTTATGGTCTCAATACTAGTATATGATGAATCAATTTATTAATTTCTTTATTTATCAATATATATATATATTATTGCTTTCCTTTCATGAGATGAATGGTGTTTTATTACTTGTTTGCACATAACTAATACGAATGACATAATGGTTCATGAGATGAACCGGAGTCCACAAGTATACTAGATGTAATACATGTGTGTGGATGAGATCCACATACAGGAGATATGTATTGCAAATCTTATACTTAAATATCTTCACAACCAGTGATGAGATTGAGCATCTCATCTGACAGGGTTGCAGCACTTTGATCACTATGAGATAGTGTGATTTGTCTCGATCATCGGAATGTAAGATTCTGGATCATGGTGCTGGTACATTAGATGTATTGAAGGACCATGAGAAGCACCTTATATACACCGTCTTTATTTTAAGGTCTGCTCTCATAATTCCCTAGCAATAGCTCATAATCCTGAGACATTAATGAACTCAAGTTTCTATCTATTCATTTGCTTTGAGTCACCAATGAGTGAGGACAATTGTAGGTCAACACCTCGGTGATTTGGGTACGTGGTAGTAGAGCTGTGGGAACATTCAATGGTCAAGATGGAATCTATCTTTAATATCCCCTTGTGCCAATTAATGGATTTATCATAGGTAAGTACGCACCCATTTCAATTAAGAGTTAATTGGATCGGTACCAAATGATCATTATAATTAATTGGGGCTCAAGGATAATAAGATATGGATCTAATTTGGTGGACAAGTCCAATTGATCCATGGATATAGATGGAGGGGCCTACTTGTGGTAATGTGAAAGTTTAGGGTCTTCATTGTAATTTATTCCTAAGACTGGAGTGCAATTGCATTTATATAGTGGAGTTATTTGCAATTAACTGTGGGCCCGGATTGCACATGAGATGTGGGGTCGCGTGTCCCAGTTGGAGCCAGCTTTCTAAGGAATCCCTAGTGGTCCCCACGCTAGCCCAAGTTATTAGAAAGATACTAATTCTACTTGAACTCTAAAATGAAGGTTACTATTTCTATTTGAAGTGAGACTTCTAATAGTGGTAATGGTAAGCTACTAATTATTAATGGAAGTAGGACTTCTATTTTAATTAGAAAGGAGAAAGCTACTAATTGTTGTGTGTTAGACCCCGACCCAGACCAATCCGATTAGTGTGTGATTAGTATGTGTTTAGTCCTAAGTGGGTTTAGTTATTGTTGGGTTAGAAGTGATTAGTTTTAGTCTTGGATATAGCTTTGGTAATTTTGAGAACGTTTAATATTGGTTAGACACACTCAGGATGGCCTGAGTGCACGTGTGAGCTTGGGAAGATCGTATCGATTTCCGTGTGATTGTGATTTTGATTTCATTTGATTGATATTTCGACGTGTTACAACTTTCGTATTAAGCCCATTCATGTTTGAAGCCCAAAAAACCCAAGTTTTGGCCCAAAGAGGGTAAAATTGTCTTTCTTGCACAAATCTGGACACAATTTTCGAGATCTCAAAACCATGTCAAAAATATACTTTTTGGAAACTAGATATTTCGACGATCATTTTATCCTTCTTCGTCGAAGTCATCCGAGGCCCACAAGACCATGTTTTAGTCACTTCAAGTTCAAGCCAAATGGGGCCCATGAGTCATCACTTAATCCCCTTTCCCCTCCCTTTTCATTCATTTCCCAATCTCTGCAACTTTTGAGTCTAGGGCAAGAGAGAAAACCTCTTTTCTCCTTCATCTTCCTCACTTGGTTTGATCTAGCTAGAGAGCTCCAAAGGAAATTCTAAGACTACCATTTTCTTCATCTCCTTGCAAGCTCTCCATTGATACAAGTTTCTTGAGTTTTCAAGTTGGGCAAGAGCTCCTTTTTCTTCCCTCTCTCTTGTTTGACCTTCTCTAGGTAAGAGCTTCAACCCATATTTTTCATGGAGTCATTTTAGTTCCTTAAGATCATGTTTTTCATGTTTTCAAACCCTATTTGGAAAATGGGTTCCTTGTTTCCATTTTGAGTGAGTTTTGTGTGTTTTCTTGTTTTTGCTTGTAGTGTGAGATTAGCTTGTGTGAAGAGCTTGGAGGAGAGTGTTTAGCATTTGGGCAAGGCAAGTAATCTCTATAGGACCATTGTGCACGTATATTTTAAGCTACATTGTTGTTTTCGGAAATTTTGCATATGAAAATGTTTATAAGCTTCATGATCATGTTTTCCTTGGATTGGATGTTTGGGATTGTGAGAAATGTGTATTTTATCCCTTGGAGAGCATGGAGGCTCAGGGAGTGCAGGTGGAATGAAAAACAAGAAGAAGAGAAGAAGGAAATGTGGAAAATCTGCACTGAACTGTACTTCCCGTGCAGTTTCGGTCAGCTGGCGGCTAGCCGTAATTCCCATTTCGGCTAACCGCGAGCCAACCGAAATCAGCGGTTCCTTTTCCAGTAGCTGACTTTTGCTTCAGGGTCCTGCGGTCAGCCCTGCGGTTAGCTCACGGCTAGCCGCCAGTTCCCTTGCGGCTAACCGTAAGCCAACCGAAATTATTACGGTTCCTTTTCCAGAGAGCAACATCAGACCTGGGTTTTCAGCGGTCAGCCCTACGGCCAGCTTACGGCTAGCCGCCAGTTTCTATTTCGGCTAGCTGCCAGCTGACCGCAAGCTGACCGAAATTGACCAATTCCTAGTTTTGAAGAAGTTTTGCAAGAGTGAAAACTAGAACATGTTAAGTGACCTTTAGCTTGATATTGTGTACTCGAAACTCGAGATGTCTTGAACTTCCGGGACACCAACTCTATTCCAAATTCCAACATTTGGGCTTCGAATACACAAAGATCAATCAAGGGTCCTCACATGTGCTTGATAGGCTTTGTGTTCGTACCTTAGTTTGATATAATGAATATCATCGTGTACTCGTTTTGAAGTTTAGTACAAGCTAGTTTTGAAAATGTGTTCCAAGAAAAAGGGGATCACTTCCTAAGCGTGTTATGCATATTAATTATGCCCGTGCTAGTCGTGTTCATCGTGTTTCTATAAGTGATTTCCCCCTTTTTCTTATCTCGACGTGTTTAGACCGTGTTTCGCGTGTTTTGTGCATTCATGAATTAAGTAAACACCACTGAGCTTAGACTGCCCTTTCAGTCTGATCCACTGCCTGGGGGTCTTTAAACATGTGGACTGTCTGCAGACTGGTCGTGTATTTATTACACATCGTGCGTGTCCGGTTCCGCGGCCGGAATTCCCGTCTTTGTGGGAAATCGTGTCGTGCTTATATTATGTATATCGTGCTTGTCGTGCGTGCTTGCTCTTTTCATTATATAAATGATAGAGAAAGGATGGGCTCTTTGTGGATTGTAACTATTCATGATATATTATGTACTCATGCTAGTTTGTTTTGGTATCTCAGCTTTGTTCGTATTCTTGAAAATGTATCTCAGCTTTGATAGTACTTCATACCAAAGATTTGCTTACATGTTTTCTCTAAATGTTATTGTTCATGTTCATGCCTACATTGATTACCTGCCAAACCGTCGTGTTTGACCCTTGTTTATTGGTGCCCAGGTGCAGGAGACGTTGCCTTTGAGGAGGAGCGTCAGGAGGAGGCTTGTGAGCCAACTCCCGTGAGAGAGTGGCAGCCCGACGATGTCATTTAGATGTCGGACTGGTTCTCGAGTTTCGTCACCTTCAGTCTTGGGGCTTCTTTTGGTTATTTTGAGATTGTATTGACCTTTATTGGTCTCTTATGGGTTGTACTAAACTTAACTTGTTTTTGTATTAGTTCTATAACTTGAATATTAATGGGAATGCTTGATAGCTTCTTTCTATGATACCATGCCTTGTGATCATTTGTTATGGCACCCAAATGTTTTGTTGGGCTCATCTTGATGTGTTTTGCTACACGCTTCCGCATACTTGTACGTGTGAGCCAGATTCCGCGTGTCTTTGGGAATCCTCACCGCGGGAACCTGTGGGAAAATAATGAACCATTGAGCATAAACATCATCACCAACGTCGCGGGCCCGGGGATCCGTTCTGGGGTCGCGACATTGTGGAAGTGAGACTTCTATGACAACTAGCAAGGGAGAAGTTTACTATTTTGTAATGGGAGTTAAACTTCTATTTCAAATAGGAAAAGAGGTGGAATGGAGGGCTATATAAAGAGGAACAAACCCCTCTTGGATGTCCATAATACATAGAGCAATTCCAGCCCCTTTGTGCAAGTGTTGCATAAGTTCTCTTCCTCCCTAAGTTCTTTCCTCTTTCTCCTCTAGTTCCTTAGAGTTACTAGTTGGGTTTTTTCTTGGAGATTCCACCATCTTCTTGAGAAAAGAGATCTAATATGGGTCATAGCGTAGAAGATGAAAAGGTGTTGGAGATTCTGATTTGGTTAGTGAAGGTGTTCATCATCAAAGAAAGAATTCAAATTCTCCATTGGAACACAACTAAGCTCCAAAGGTATATCTACATCCTTGTATGCTGTAGATTTTGTGGTTGCATGTTTAGGTGCTGTTTTCTATCTTCTAGATAGGATATATTACTGTACATGATTTATGAGTTTGAGGGATTGCATCCTGGATTGGGTTTTTGATTGCCTTCTAGATAGTTGATCCCTGCATCAAGTGGGTCAAAAGTTTTTGAAACCTATCTGAAAGGCTCACCTATATTCCAGCAAACAAAAGAGTGCCTCAGTCTAAATCAATTTTACTCATAACCTACCAACTTTAAGACAGAATTGGACAAGCAAAAGACAGAAGCTCATTACTTCTCAGTTTCCGTTTTAAGAGAGTAAAGAGCTTTGATGGTGAAACCTGATTCCAAGCTGCAAAACATGCATCAATTCATACTTCCCATGACCCTTGCAGATCACTTCTCCTAACCTCTTCTGCTCATCTAAAGGCCCATCCTAGAACACTGAAAATTCAGATTCCGAAACAATATTGTTATGGTCAGGAATTGAAGCCTCAACCAACAAATCACCATATTTCGCAGAGAACCAAATTGTACTTTCCAATTGGCTGTGAGCATTATTTAAGAAAGTGTCCAAATGTCTAGGGCACAGAACTCTGTGCTCATTGCTCATCAATTATGTATTTCCTCCATTGTCCAATGTAAAAACACCAGTTCGAACATGTGATTTCAGCCACTCAAAACTCACATACAGAGGATAATATCTACAATTCCAAACAATTGTACATTTTTTCCATCTTCCACAGAGAATACCTCCATTTGTGAAGTTTAGGACTTCACAACTGTTAAGAGGTACTTCATCAACTAATTTCCTCCAATACTCATAACTTGAAGCCCACAGCAAAATTCCCTCACCACACATCACTTCGCTTGTCCAATGCCCGGCTTGTCTATCATGGCCATTTAACACTTCACTTCTCCACCAACCTTCAAGAACACCTCCATTCCCATATCCCTTCCTTCCATATCCATGCATCTAGTTCATCACCAGTTGCCCTTCGCAGCTCTCCCCATTACATTCAATAAGAAAATCATACCCATTTATGCAACTACCCTAAATGTAACCCACATAAATAGCATCGAGGGCTGTGGAGTTTTACCCTTATCTGATAATTTGCCTGGAGACAGAAGACCTTGGTAAAGATACCCATCATAACAGACACACTTCCCTATCCCCTTAGGCCAATTCCTAGTATAAAAAAGCACGTATAAATCCCCATTCTCTTTCAATCTCTTGACTAAACCTTCTTTAGCTTCTTTCCCTTTCACCTTGTTCAAAGAGACATCACCTCCATTTTCCTCCATGGACAAGGATAAAGAGGTTCTTGAATTCAAGAAAGTTGTATTTGGGTTCCTTTTATATATGAAAATGGAGTGTGATTCACATGAATAAATACAAAAAGAGACGTGAAAGCCAAAGCATGTCACTTTGAAATACATGTGATCAGAGATGTTGAAAAGATTTCAAATATCAACGGTGGTGGGTTCATAGTTCTTACAATCAATTCTACCAAAGTGATGGTCTCCAGAACTAGAAACAAAAGAAAATGTCAAAACAAGAAAGTAAAAGGAATCAGTTGCCACCTACGTTTTCTTTTCTTTCATTCTAGAACTGCCAAACTACAAAATTATGAATAAAATCAGATTGATATTTTTTCAAAGACATCATGCACATAGGAAAACAACAAGAAGTCAACAGTGTATGGGGAGATAATTTTGTCCATAACATCTTGTTTCAAAGTTACTAGCATTTTCCTAACAACAACATGCAATTCCTACAACCCAGCTATAATGGTATTGAATTATCACAAAACCCACATCACTTAGTAACCATTTTCAATCATTCTAAAAATAACCACCTCACTTACTCAATTTTCTCCAAAAAAAATAAAAATAATTAAATAATTAAATTCAGCGGAATCTCCTTCAGGTTATGTTTTTTCCACATGGGTCGGTAACAGTTCTATTGAATACACACAAAACACATTGTTCCTTGGAAGAAAACGACAAGATTAAGGTACCTTAGACCAACCCCAAAAGAGCTATTTGAACTTGAATTGAATGGAGCTGCAGCAGATGTAGATAGAATGGAAAAAAGAAAGGATTAAAGGACTAACTAATCAAGATTAGATGATTGTAAGCTTGCCTTGGATGTTTTAAGAACTTGGGCTGCACCTTGTGGCAGAGATTATAAGTATCTCATACATTTTCTTTTCTGGGAGAGGTGGTCAAAGAATCCGTGAGAGGATCACTGTCATTTGCAAGAACCTTTGGCGCCAGAAATGGCAGTTTCTGCCACCAACCAACCAACCATTTTGGGGAAAGCAGAATTGGCAATGTTTAACCAATGCGCTTTACCTTGTTTGACAGGTCTTTTTTTTTTTTCCTTACCTGAGCAAGGGCCCTGACGCGAGAGAGAGAGCCTAGATACATATGGAAAGGCGGTTCACTCAAATGGATAAGACGACCGCAAAAGTCGAAAGAAAGGTCATACAAGTGGAAAAGAAGCCCACACTAGTAAAAAGTGGTGACGTATCAGAGGTTCAAACCTCTGCAGCAAGGTAAGAACTCACGCTCCATACCACTGGGTAAGGAGCCGTTCTTAAACTTGTTTGACAGTTGACACCTCAGCAAGGTAATATATGTCATTTGAAGATTTTAGTGGGGCCCACCGTTGGCAGCCAATGGACCTGAATCTAGCCCAAGTTTGGTCAGGATCTGGGTCCAATTAGCTGGGCTTGGACATGCATTCAGGTTTGATGGGCTAGGCCCATTTCAATTACTAAAGTTGGAAAATGGGCCACATCTAGGCATATGATCATAAGCCTGATGAGCTCTTGTTTGGTCCATTATGTATCTTTTTAGGGAATTTTACCAGAAAAGTGTGCTTAAACATGTATTTGGCCATTTTAAACACAAATACACGTATTTTCCCATTTTGGTGTTCGTACTGACGTTTTGGACTGTTTTACCCCCTATTTGTGTGGACGACATCGTCATCGAATTTAACCTAACAGCCCTCAATCGAACGATTTCAGTCTCATTCTCTTTCCCAAATCTCTGCTCTCCCGCCTTTTCTCTCTTTCTCTTCTGCTCCTTTCTATCTATCTCCCTCATCCTGCGTTCTGGCTCATGCTCTCCACTCCGCTCCCTGCTGCCTAAGAAACTCTGGCCAGATCCTCCGGCAGAGCTCCTACGACTTTTGCAACGTCATCTTCCATTTGAGATTTCTTTGAAGGTGATTTTCTCTGTTCTCTCTTCTACATGGTCTATTTTCTTGTTTTCTTTTCATTTTCAGTTTCTAAAACTGTTGGAACTGTGCTGTTCTAGAGAGGGGGATTTTTTGGGGTATTTGCAGAAACCTCTTATTTCGAACCTCTTGTTTGGAGTAAGAGGTTGCAACTATAAGTGGTTTCTTCAAATCATTTTCAGTTTCTACAACCGTTTCTATAAATGTTGACAAACTCTTATTTCCAACCTCTTATATTTGGAACCTCTTATAATTATGTTGAGTGGGTTCTCTCCAAAACTCCCGAAATCATCATACAAATAGAGAGGTTGTTGAGGAAGGAGTCCATTAGGAGGCAGTTGAGGAAGCACTCCATTGGCAAGCATTTGAGGAAGGAGCATAATTAGAGAATCCTACTTCTACTGCTCTTCTGGATTCTTGAAACAGTTGCTATTGTCAAGGTTTTTTCTTCTTTTCTTTTCTTTCTAGAAATTTACTTCTGTGTATAATGTAAACTTGCATCTGATATGTTTCTAAACTGTCTAACATTATTTATTCCGCAAAGGTATGATGTTTTCTTTTGATTATTAATGAAAAGATAATGATTTTGTTCAATTCATTTCGCTTTTATTCCTAACCTATTTACTATAATTTTTTACCTCTTCGGAGATTGCCCAATTGCTCAATCAAAGTCTCCTAAAATTTTGGCTTAGTTCCCACGTGCAATGATCATTAATTATTTTTCTTCTTTATATCTATTTTTATAGTGTATAGATGTTTAATTGGCAATGTATGGACATACCTATGCTTAGCATGGGTTATTGTGCTAGCAATTCTTATAAAAGTGAAATTAATGAACTGACGCTCTAGTTGTAATAAATAACAATTCAATATATGTCAACCCTTATGCCAACACACTGTTAGTTGAGCGGTAACAGACACTTTAGAGCCTGTCTGGTTTCAATCATTTCAATTTTTTTTATTTTTTATTTAGTGTTTGTGTCAGCATTTGGAGAGTTTTAAGTGTGATCCTCCTATGTGTTATTCATGAATGTTCAAGGGCATAAATATGGGGAGTTAAAAGATAAGATTCACCAACTCCATCAATTATCGTGTTCTTTTAGATAGAAAATTAGGTCCACATCAATCCCCCTATTCAAGGAGGGAGTAGTAAAGTAAGATTTCTATATACCACCACAGTGATTGTTGCATTACCCTGACAGTTCGAGCTCGATTAAATAAGGGGTTAATGATAGGTTAACACTCGAAGCCCAAACCTAACCTCCTAGGGCTAGGTAAGGTCCTAGGCTCTTTGGCCATTCTAGGGATTTGGCCCATTCATTCCCCGGCAAGGGTTGGCCTAGTCCCTCCCCCCCCCCTCGTCGCTCCCCCACCCACCCACGCCGGGCTTGTTTGGCAACTCTAGTAATTTAATCAATTAAGATAAAGCCCCCATTTCACAAATGGATGGCCTACGAAGAGGTTCTTTAATTTAAGAATTCCCACCGTATTTGGAATAAGAAGATAAAAAAACTAACCTCATTTGTCGAAAAAAAAGACAAGACAACTCCACAATGACTAAAAATAGTCATAAATCTTCCATAATAAACAACTAAAAACAAAATACCATAACTTATATTTTATTTTTTATTCAAATTAATCTTTACCTCACTAAACTCCATTACGTTTGCTCATGTACAACCACAAGGATAGAGTGAGATATGTTCGACTTTTACACACGGATTTGAAGTAATGCATGTCTTACCAATGGTCACATACCGTGCAGTGTCTGCAACCTAATACCATACTTTCCTGTCTTGTCACGGACTAATGAGCTCTTCAAAGATACGGAGTTAATCTCGTTTGGTTTCTGGATTGTTTATGGATGAAAGTATGATTGTTTTACGGGAGTCAATTACTGAATAACATGTACACATATTTTATGCATGTCATTATAGACTTATTGCCAATATGTTGCCGGAGATGCAAGACGAATAAAGAATCTAACAGCTAGCATAACGATATCGTTATCACGATACTTTGGAAAATTAATTATACATCTCAATACAATGCGACTCATTATTTACTAGTTGAAAAACAAAATGAAAGAGTATATAAGAAATTATTCTAACGAAATCGTTACCATTCCATTCACAAAACTCAACTATTTGATTAGAATCATGAGAAGTTTACCAAATAAATTGGCATGAAACCTGTATTACCCTTTGTTCCGTTTGGTTGAGTATTATATGTTGGGGATTTTACCAGAAAAGTTCCAGTAGACTCATTGTAGAGTAAAATGGACTTAAAAGATATGAAATGATCATACTAGTCACAGGGGCCCTTTGTCGCGACCCCGGACCGGGAATCCTAATCCGAGATCGGGACATTAGTGTGAATAATGATTAATGATGATTATCTACATCAACAATATACAACTTATTTAATTTCCCACAGGTGTCCGCGGTGAGGATATCACAACCTTGCATGAATATTTCTTTTTAGTGCGGAAGCGTGTACCAAATCAAATAGTTAGACTATCTCTAATCATGCAAGCATTAATATCAAATATCAAAACTGTATCAGAATGAGCAATGATATATAGCATGTTTCCCAAAAGTTGTTAAAGTTAGACAAAATATCATTTAGTTACATTCCCCAAAATTAGAGGCCAACAAAGGCCAATATGAACAAAACAATAACCCAAAAGAATGGTTAAATAGTTCTCCCCAAAATGTTACGCCTCTTGTAGCAACCCGATGTCTACATGACATCGTCAGCACGCCACTCAACTAGAGGTTGCGGCTCACCTACCGCCTCCTCTGGCTCCTCCTCAAGGAAACCGGCAACGGGACCTGAGTACCAAAGTAAAGGATCAGACACGACGGTCTGGCAAGAGAGTGAAAAGATACAACAACATATAATAGATGAAATATCTCAAAAAGCAAGGAAATCTGTTTAAGCAAGAACTCTCACAAAATAGATAAATCATTTGCTAGAAAACATGTAAACAAGATAAAACATATGAGGTAATCAAGGGATCGGGAACTCACAAGGTGGCAATCACATGAAGCTAATTCCTCTGTCACTAAAGTGACAACAGTATCACGGGACGTTGATCTCAGTCACACAAGGTGAGGAGATTCAACGCAAATCATATATACAATATAAATATACGGGACGGGACCACGGTAGCGAACCGGGTATCGGGACGGGACCACGGTAATGACCGGGTATCGGGATCCAAACTGCAGCTGGCGGGACGGGAGAGGGATTTCCAAGTCGGTGGATCAAACCGACAAGGTATCCAAGCTTAGTGATGCCGACTCATAGGTTAAATAACACATCGATACATATGCAAGTAAATCAAGTACAAGTAAATCAATGAACAGGCAAGAATATTCAAATGCATAACTTTCATTTCATATCGGGCAATACTCTTCGGGACAAGTCAATGTTACTAGTGTAACCATCAAGCTTTCGGGAAAACAGATCATGTAAAGTAAATCTTGGAAATGAAGAAATAAAATGAACTATTACAATTTCGGGAAAATATTGATTTCAAGATCTATTTAAGTGAATAGGGGTCGCGTATGTCGATTATTGAAATGATTTGGTACTCCTTGAGTTTGAAGACATTCCGGGCTCCTTGTGCACTTTTACGCTTTTCAAAACTTTAAATGAGCTTATGAATAGTACTAGATGCTATGATAGAAAAGTCAAGACTATAAACGGTCCATCCTAAGTATGATGTCAACCCGGAACCATCGAGCAACCTACTCAGTCACCGAAAGGAATAGAATTCGCGATACCCACGGAAATAGACTTTGCATTTGGGTATGAAGAAGATATCGTGTCGTTCCATCCCGTTCAAGATTGAAATAGATTGGACTTCGATGCCTCCGAACCAACCGTGAAGAGCATCGGCTCAAGACGTCCTCACATATGGTCAAATGAGTCCAAGGAGGGTAGCCAAGGTCCGAAATTTCTGTCCCAGTTACGGACAGGGTCCGATCGATCGGCCTTACAGTCCGATCGATCGGCTAAAAAAGCCTTACAGTTAAAGACAGTCCGATCGATCGGCCTGCACGTCCGATCGATCGGCCTGCACGTCCGATCGATCGGACCTGGGCGTGTAGCAGGTCCGGGAGCTTGATTTTTTTCCTTTTTGTTTCCTTTCCTTCCAACACATAAACAACCACATAGAACTATAAACAAGATGACTTAAACACATGTTTCCAAGACATTAAATGAGGCTATCAAGATGCATAAAGATCATTTATTTCAACCATAAAAGGAATCAATAAAAACATGAAAATCCATAAATGCTTCACCAAACCATTTGAAACTTAAAAACACTTCATCATTCACTTGCCTCAAGTCCAAGCTAGCCAAAATCAAGCCTCTACTCACTTCTTAAGCTCAAAGCCAAGCTACAATCAAAAACCCCCAAAACAAACCCTAAAATGGGTCAAACAATGAAATGACAAGGAAACCTTTCAATAATAAAGGTGGAGCTTCTCTAAGGCTATAGGAACACAAATCTAGAAGATGAAGAAGAACACTTACTTGGATGACCTTCAAATGAAGAGAACTATCTCAAAGGGAGTCTCAAAGTTGATTGATTCTTCTACAAAAGGTATCAAAGTGAAGCTTGCTAGATGAGGAAGAGGTTGGTGATCTCCATTTCGAGTTTGGTGCAAGATTGGTGAGGATTGGAGATGAAGAAGGAAGAAGAAGAAGAGAAACACAAGGAACCCTAGGTTCAGCTGGTTTGTGCTGGAGCAATGGAGAGTGAAATGAATGAAGGAGGTGGGTTCTCTTTTGTTAACAAGTGAGGTTTGGGTCCCACAACTTAAGGGACTAGTTTGGCTGAAATCATCTATTTCGGGACCTCGGATGGATTCGACGAAGAAGGAAGAAATGATCGTCGAAATATCTAGTTTCCAAAAAGTATATGTTTCGCGGGTTTCGGGAATATCAAGTTTTGGGTACAGATTTGGTGTGAAATGATTGTTTTACCCTCAAGGCTATGAAATCGGGTTTCGGGATCCCAAACGGGGACGGGATCAACATGAAAGTTGTAGGGATCATCAAAACGAGTAAAACGGGATAAAAATCATGAATGTACAAACCTCCGATAAATCCTCAAACATATGCAATGTCATGAAAGGGAACCCCCAAAGGGCCCTACTAACACAAAGCAAATCAAAATCCCCAAAACTATATCAAAAGCTATTCCAAAACCCAACTTAGCCAAAAACACTAATCAAGCTTAGCGCTAACACACAACTTAATTAGCACTAATCGGGTTCACTCGGGTCGGGGTCTTACACCCTTCTTGATTCATTTTTTTCATTGTTTCACCGAGCGGCGATATCCCTGCTCACCACCATATACGAGAGGGGAATTGCCCGCTCGTTTTTTCTTTCTCCTCATAGTTAAGTAGTTTCTTATTCTTCATAGTTATGCGGTGACATCCCTACTCACTCATTTATTCTTCTTCTTCCTCTTCCTCTTCCTCCTCCTCCTTCCTCCTTCATCCTCCCTCCTCCAACTCCTTCCACCTCTACCAACTAATCAATTACCCCATATATCCAACTTTCATGGCAATACTCTCGCTGTTACAAGGATTAGTTTTGGCCTGCTACTGCCTACTCTGAATGAACTTTAGATGGCCCCATCCCATACAAGACATACAAAGCTTGATTTTGGCTTGATTTTTAATAGCCTGGATCCTCCTGGGGTTGAAATTTGAATGGTGAATTTCCACATGAATGCATCCAAGTGGGTTGGGGAGGAGATAAATGTTATAAGAACTAGCTGGAAGTCAAACTTCTCTGCAATGGGCACATCAGTCCTAAGTCCTAACCGATTCATTCTCCAGTCTGTCTGGGTCCAACAATGAAGTCAAATGACATTATAGAAAAGCTATAAAATAAAATAGGAAATTTTACAAAAAAAGTGTCCCTGTACATGTATTACATTGATTTAATCACAAATACACCAAAATACCCATTTTGGTGTTCGTACTGGGAGTTTATGACGGTATTACCCCTACTGTTTCGAACGACATCGTTTAGAAAATTGTTCTGAATCAGATGCCCTGCCTTCACTAATTGAACGAAATCGTCCTCATCTCCTCCCCAAATTATTTCTCTCCTACCATTTTCTTCCTTCCTCCTTTAGCTGTTGTCGCCTCCCTTCTCCATGCTCCAGCTCTCTTGTTCCCTCACCCTCTCTGCTTCTTGCCCTCTCATTCCCTTTCCCTGAAGCCCCAGCTCCTGCCCATTCCATCCGCTCCCTGTTCTCCAAGTGACTCCGGCCAAATATTCTGGTGGAACTCCCGGCGACTGCTCCAATGCCGGTAAGTGGCCGTAAAGTACCCGTTCAACTGTGTGAAATCTCTTTCCCCCTCTTTCTCTGTGTTTCACATGGAGGTTGAATTTTTTTCTTTTGTTTTTATGTTGTAGATGCAAAGGTTGATATTTCTGAAGTGGATCCTGAGAAGCCTGGCTCGAGTACTGGAGAAGTAGAAAGCCTCCTTTAGTTTGATAATTTTTTGTAAACCATCCTTCAGTTTGGTAATTGTTTCTTTTGTTTTCCCCCTTGTCTTTAGATGTGCAATGCCTCTAGTTTTCATTAGATTTTACTGGGCATTGATGGATTTCTAGAGTCTTTCTTGTGGCATTATTATGGTTTTGGTTCCATTGTCACAAGTATTCATTGGAAGATTATATCTGGAAACTGTGTGGTGTCTACAAATTTGGGGTTTTTCCTGTCGCTTGATGTAATCGCTAGAACACAAGTAATTTTCAATAAATCTTTCCACTACCCATTACACATAATGCAGTCGTCAGACCGTGTAAACTTTAGTCCAATTAGATGCCCGATCACTACTAGAAGGCTGAGATTTGCTCCAAAAATGTGGTTGACCAATGCTAGCAGATCCTTTATTCCAAACCCCCTACATTCTCATATTTTGACTTATCTTGACTCTCAGACCAGCCTCCACTCTCACCTTCTGCTTTGCTCTAACCACCTGCTTGATTTCCCCAACTCACTGCTGGTTTATCCTTCAGTCCACTTACATCATACCATCCCCGTTTGAACTCCATCTGCATCTGTCGTATTGTTCCAATAATCTTCTTCGTTTTTATTGAGTCCTTCATTCCCAGTACCAGAGTCATTATCCAATACATCCAATTCATTTGCCTGACTGATTTTATTGCTTTGGACCTCCACCGCCTTGACCCAATAAGTTGTTACATTTTCAGGGCCACCTTTCCCTTGGTTCCAAGAACTTTGATGGCCACAAACGACCCCTTTACCTCTGTCCTGGTTGCTTTCTTCTGTGCCCATCAAGTCAACATTTTGGCCATTCCAAGGATCCTTTCCACACACACTTCCATTGTTCCCATCTTCCAAAGTCTTTTCTAATTTTTTATGATGGATATGCTTGATCAATACTTGCATTTGTTTTCCCCCAACCACTCATCCCATTAGTAGGATAAAGTCCCTGAGTTTCACGCCCGAGTTTATCTTTGCCCCTTTCACTTGCAGCTTCCCAAGTACCTGTTTGATCCCCAAGTTGGACATTTACCATTTGAGATTTAAGTCGAGGTGATTTCCTCCATTCTCTCTTCCACATTGTATATTTTCTCATCTTCCTTCCATTTTCAGTTTCTATAACTGTTGGAACTGTGCTGTTCTGGAGAGGGGATCTTGTTTGGGGTAAGAGGTTGCAACTACAAGTGGTCTTTTCAAATCATTTTCAATTTCCAAAAACATTTATAAAACCGTTGACAACGACTTATCTCCAACCTCTTTAGGTTGTAACCTCCTATAATTATGCTGGGTGGGTTATCTCCAAAACTCTCAGAAGTCATCATACAAATTGGTAGGTTACTCAGGAAGGAGTCTATTGGGATGCAATTGAGGAAGCACTCCATCGGCAGGCAGCTAACATTTAGATAGAAAGACAATGTGAGGACTTTGATTGATCATAAAAGGGTAGATTAAGATTAGTGAATTTGATCTGCTCGTCAAACAGGAAAGGATGCATGGAGTAGCTTCTGAACAGCCATACATGGATATGGATTGATAGCGCATGGACTGTATTAGTCGTTAGTGTTGTTGCACCAGTCATAGTGGCCTGCAGCATAGCCCTCTTGGACAGAGTGCTCTGTCGGAATGTCGTCCTCCCGAGAACATTCCTTTCATTGTGGGTATAGTGGTCATACCCATATTTAGGTTAGACAAAGTGGTCTCTACCCAAAAAAAAAAATAAAAAAAAATAAGGGATTTTTGTTAGCCAAATTGGTGGGGTGGTGAACTCTGTGGCTTCACCTATGCATCAGGTGTTAGTAGGCTCGTTCTGCCAACGTGTAAGTTTTGACCAAAGAAAGAGTGATGTTGTTTATGATGGACAACAAGGACAGACAGAGGACGGTCGTGTTATTGAAGAGGAGAACGTAGTGTACCACTTCTTAAACGGTCCTTGAGAGTGAGTGTCAACCAATTCTCTGTAGGGACGAAAATTTGGCGAATAGAACCTCTTGTTAGGTCCCACTGATAACAATCAATCATCTTATTTCAATGATGTAAGAGTCCCCAAGCATTGGGATCTTGTTATGGATTAAGAAATGAATGTCTTTTTGAAAAATTAAACTTGACATCCCCTTCCAAGACTCAAGCACGTTAACCCATATACATGTTGTACAAGACAACGTATAGATGGAGTTCGATGGATCAATGTTACTATCCGAAGGACCATTCAAGCTTTGCTAGGATAAAGCCTATCTTTTTATAGAAGAGTACATGAAGTTCAATGAAATTAATGTTCCGGATTGCTACATAAGTGCTTGCATAAAGAATGGTTGCAAGTTGTATAAAGTAGTGTTGTATTTGAATTAGGAAATTAGTATAATGTTTATATTTGAGAAGTTACAAATCTTAGGAGTTCGGCTAGTGGCTTCACCGTTTGTTTGGCTAACCAATGGGTGGATAGACGCCTTCCAATGTTTGCTATTTTGGTTTCCGCCGTTCTTGTTTCTAGACTATTTCAATTTGTCTCTGTGAGGGTATCTAGCTCATATACTCTCTTCCTTCCTTTCTTTTTGCGGTTGGGCTTGTTGGTTTGAATTCAAGGGTGTTTATCTTACAATTCCGATTTGAAAAGCATCCCAACCTTAGAAACAAACCATAATATATGGTATTTCTCCTTAAATATTACAATTGAAAAGACTATTGATTTCAGTCCATTCCGTGCAAAAAATTTTGTGAGGAAGACACCTGGAAGCAAATGTCCAACTATATGTTTATCATATATTGCCCCAAAGCAATATATAAAATGACATACCTGAACAAGTTAAGATAGCTATTAGGCCAAGGCCTAATGAAGGTTCCCAGAATGATATGAATGAAAAAGGAAAACAAACGAAGTATCGTTAGAACTGTTGAAGACAGGAAAGAGGAGTATGACAGAGCACAGGCCTGTATGTTCAGTAACTCAAGCAATTTGAGCATGGAAGGTTCATCTTCTTAGAGTTTAACTGATTGAAGGAGATTGTGTTTGAGCAGAGTCGATGACGTTGCTTACAGGAACAACACAGATGAGATCGAGAAAAATACCACCAAGTACAACACCTCCCGAGTTTCTAGTTTTTAGGGATAAGGAAAAGGACCGTAGCGACCTTGATTATGACTGTAGTTCTGATGGGTATGTTAGGAGCCTCCCACCCAATCAGATTGTAAGCTTCCTCCAGCCTCCTCCATTCATTCAGCATTAAAGTGGTTTTCTTCAGTTCGGTCAGCTGTCGAGGGCTCAGATGCCCATGAACTACAGGCCTTCCAATACAATCATGAACCGTGAATGTGCAGTTGGACCGAATCAGACTGCACAGGGATGTAGTCTATTTGCAATGGCCTAGCCCAGCCATGATGTCTGCACACTCTAATGTCAGTTTCAGACATACTGTTGCCCAGGCTCCCTACCAACAACCTCTAAGCTTTGACTATTTGCAGAACCATTAGAAGACAGGAGGGTAATGTAACAATTATTTGTTCTGTATAGTAGGTAAACTGTTCAGATTGTTTGCAATTCTATTTCTATTTGTTTCTAGGAGTTGGTATTCCTTCCTTGACCTTTCAATACTTTGGTTTATGAAACACTTTTACTGTCCAAACAAACAAAGGGATAGAGAGGGCAGCCAAAGACGCCCAAGAGGATCTTGAGGTCACATTTCTTGTGGAAGAGGGGTGGGAACTGGTTCTTTAGCCATTTTCTCCATGACTTTTCTGTCTTTTAGGTGTCGCTCAAGCCTTCTTCATTGAAGGGTTCTTCTGATAGAGGAGCAAGACGACCTATTTCTTTTTCTCTTTCTCTAATCCTGCTTGGTGTTTCTGTATGTACAGTGGCTTGGGTCGCGTTGCTTTTGGTATGGTTGGGTAGTTATTTTTAAGGCTTGGGTTTATGGTAAGTTGGTGTCTGGGTACGAGAAGGGAGGGGCTTTCAAGGGAGGCAAAGAGCAAGTGAGCGAGAGGTTGGAATATTGATTGATTGGATTTTTTAATGATGGTTATGGTTTTGTTGATTAGTTACGAGTTGGAAATGAGGAGTCAAGACTGTTCGTTGTGATTATAGAAATAAATAATGGCCATGTAATACAATTATGGTATGAATATGGTTTTATTGAGTGATGGACCGTAGGAAGATTACTGTATTGACATTTGTGAAGATTTGATTATGATAACTTTGAATATTTTAATAAGTGCGAGTAGCGAAAATGCATCTCTTAGACTACAAATACAGAGAATAAAAAACATTAACAAAAGGTGTTAAAAATAATTCGTATTATTCTATGCATTTTGGTAGTTTTGTGGTCCGATCTAAGAGCTTGATGCGAGAGTAAAAAATGGATCTAACAATTTGTTGATGTGAGAGTAAAAATGGATGAACATTCCATCAACCGTCACAGTTTTAACCCTGCTTCACGATGCTTTGTTGTTGAAATGATAACGTTATGTTTTTAGTAGACAATGAACAAAAGTCCGTCCGAAGCAATAAAAAAACAGATTACGCTATGTCCTACCAATGATTGTCACTATACTCGACTACTAATCAGACATATAAGTTGCTCTTATATATATTCCTAGATAAACTATTTTCCTGCTATCTTTGCAGAGTTTAAGGGTCCTATAAATATTGATTTGTTTAGTGTGCTAACTTTTAGATTTCTAATGATTACAGATGGAGAATCTTCAGCCAGGTCCTTTGGATAAATCAGTTTTATATGATCAAGATAAACATATTTCTGAACGAGTATGGAACGGCAAGGTGAGATAATTTCATTCCTTGAGATTCTTAGTACATCGTTAAGCTTGTGCGCAAATCATGACAAAGGTAAAAGATCATGCGTCATTTTTGTAATGCAGGAAGCAGGCCCACTACGCTGCATCCCAACACCCAATCATGACAGCTGAGAAATCAATGATCGAATGTGGGATCTAATTCGCCAGACTGGGCTAGAGCAACTGGTAAAGATTAGAAAAATTGAACTAGATCATGGCCTAATAACTGGCCTGGTTGAGAGGTGGAGGCCAGAGACAAACACGTTTCACTTCAACAGTGCTGAGGCCATCGTAACCTTGGAAGGTGTTGCTTACATCTACGGCCTTCCCATTGATGGCCTGCAAGTTAATGGCAGCACCTTCTTTGACCCCTTGACCATGGTGAAAGTCTGTGAAGAGCTGCTAGGGTTGGTGCCAGACGTGAACTATGACTGCTATGGAGTGCAGATTAAATTCACCTAGCTTAGGGAAAATTTTGGACAGTTACCCAAGAGCCGACCCAAAGACCAAGACGTAAGGCGGACACGTGCTTTCCTATTTTGTCTCGTTGCAGGTCAGATTTTTTGGACCTCCTCGGGTACTAAGGCTCCAACCCATATTTTAGAATTATTCCGGCATTTTGAGAAGCGGTCTTGGGGAGCTACATGCCTTGCAAATCTATACAGGGGCCTTGCGAAGGTATCCACCTGCCAAAAGAAAGGAAAAGCTGTGAAGACAATCATGGGTTCTCTAAAATTGTTGCAGGTAAAAGTTTACACTATATAGTTCTGCATTCATTGTGGTCATTTTAAGATCATTTTATGATTCTCTACTTGTAAACATCAATGTTTCCTTAAGGACAGGTGTGGGCATATTCGCGCATGACAATTGGGAGGTCGATTCGTTGAATAGGTGACTAGACCAAGGATGTAGGGTTTCCTCTTCTCCTGACATGGTACAACAGATTGCGGCCCCACCATTTCCAGACGAAAGTCGAGGAAGCCAAGCGACAACTGGATATTATCGAAATAGATGCCGCAAGTATGAATGTTTAAATAACAACCAAACACCATTAGAAATCAATGGGAGCGTTGTAATCATTTAGCTTCTGTGACTGACTGGCGAACCTTTTTTTTTTTTTTTTTTTTGTATTTGGTTTTATTCCTCCATGACGATCCCAATCTACTGTGTTATTCCAGTTCAACTGGCTTCCATACCATGAATGTGAGAATATATTGAACTACATCGACGATGCTGATGTACGCCTCTTCCGGTCGAACACGGCATTGATTTGCTTCTAGATTGTGGAGCGGCATTGTCTGGATAGAGTAATGAAACAGTTTGGGTTACAACAAACTGTGCCACCCCGTTTCCTAAGGCCATTTCTACGAACGAAAATTATCCCAACGGGTGAACATCGACGTGAGAAACTACGTGCTGTGTATTTTGGCGTTTGGAATAAAAGAATGGATGACATAACTTACGAAGTAGATGGTGATGCAAGCCCACACAATGACGAGTACTTTAAATGGTATAGAAACATCACTCGGCTACGCATCGGTCGTCTTACTCCCGGACATACCCAAGCTTACCTGAATTCAGTTTCATTCCAGGTAATTTCATTTGGGTTCTCCTCTACAAACCACTCACCCACGTCATTTTGCGCTTTCTGTTATTTTCATTCTAACTTCTAACTGTGTTCATATCTGCTACTCTAGGTCTTGAAATTTACAGAACGACTCCTGGCATCATGTGACGTAGCCAAAGAGTTAGAGGGAAAGGCTGCTGATTTATCAAGACTGATCGACAGTGTGAGAGCCGAAGTTGTCCAGTTTAAACATGCATTTATGGCAGATTTTAAGACGTCATACTTAGCTAATGCAAATGTCGCTGGAAAGGGTGATGCATCCCTGAAGGTACCGTATATATTAGCTCCACTTGACACTTTCTTTCAATCCATACATTGGAGTTTTTCTACTAACTCGTCTAGTCATTCGATAGATGGACAAGGGAGATCAGGCAAAAGAAGATCCCATCAAATCGTCCAAAAAATGCAAAGGTAAAGTCAATCAAGAAGACTTCCCCACCAGTCCATTCAAACCCAGCAGTCCGGTCGCCACTCAACCTCCCAGAAGATCCAAACGCATAACGGAAAATCTAGTAAACCACCCGACGTATCGAAACACATAATTCCAGAGAAGCCCAACGAATCCATGGGAGCCACAAGTCCGATTTCGCTATCACCCCGAAGGAGTCCTAGAATAGTCCAATCCCATAAGAGTCCAATGTCCTCTATAAAAATTAGAAGCCCAACCGATGCGAAACCCTCCAGTATTCCTTTTATTTCCAGCCCATACACTTCACAAAGAAGCGTTGGTACCCTATCTCCGGGCCTGGTTAAGTTTGGTATAGGCCTGTCCCCATTCAGCGAGATCTCATCTATGATTATGAATGTCAAAGCACGCTATAGAGAGCCAAAACCCCCGCTATGGATGGCTGATTACACTATCGGAGCGTGGTTGAGGAATCCACAGTATAAGCTAACGATGGAAGAGCTTGAGATACTAACAGTATTCCGGAATGAATTTGCTGACATAGCAGGGTATTTTCATATTTCCAACTACCATGTATCCCTTGCATGCATTGTGTGAACCAAGGTTGTTTATTATCCTATTTCATTGCTGTCTACTACCAGGAAGGCAAAGTTACAGGAATGGTGTACACCAGTAACTGCCACAAACATGTATAAGCTACTAAGAGGAGCATGGATGGACAATTGGGTTAGTGTCTGATTTCCCCACCTAATTTGTATTTACATTGGACTAAGATTTTGATGACTTGACATGTGTTCCCTCACACATCTTTGTCCCATTCTATTGCTGCAGACCATGCACTATTGGTTTGGGATATTAAAGACAGATGCTCCATCGTCCTACTTCTTTGAATGTGCTCTCTTCGTAAGTGCTAAAAAAGGATGAACACATTGTCACACTTGGTTGTTCATTTCATTTGGATTTGACCATTTATGAACCATGAATCCTATTGGATTGGTATGTGCATAGTCAAACGAGTGAGAAGCTCATTGAAAACTGCTTCAGTCAAGCCTTCTTAGAGAACTGGACAGATAAGGAGCATTTGTTCTTTCTAGTATGGAACAACCACCACTTCCTCTAGGGTCAAAACTAAGTCGTTTTTCTTCACTTTCAAAGGTAAGTCTTTTCCCATATGTTATCCTCAGTGTGGTATTGAGCATATTCCTTGTCAGGGGTTTATAGGATTCGATCCTGGAATGTAACCGAACTGAGACATTTTTTCCTCTCGTTTTTTTTTTCTTATTGCTTCCACGTTCTGTACTGTTGAAGCTTTGGTATATAAAATGCTGATTTGGGTGCAAAAATTCTTAGACTCTAAAGATAGGGTATTCGTTTGTGGATTTTGGGAAGTTCAAAGAAAGGTTGAAGTAGATTAAGAAGTGCCCTACTTCAGCTACCCATCAATCGCCTTTTTTTCTTTTTTTTTTATATATAATTTCTAGGCAAGCAATTGCCCTTGTTCAATCCTTAAATTAACCATATCTTCTTCCCCTGGTCTTGTCATGATGATCGCACACTGGATGAAGGATCTTTACACTAATATGGGCATGATTCTATTCAATATATAATGGTAATGTTAAAATAGATATCTCTTTGATTTAGGAGTTGTTTGATTATATTATACAATATTTCCTATTGGATGGAATTTTATGTTCTGTAATGAGATGTGATGATCTTGGACTTTCATCCTCATCTGATGTGGTCAGTACTTGCAAAATATGGGGCTGATCTGTAGCCTGAGATGATGGATGGTCAATAGATTTTTCATCTAAAACTTCTATGGGTCTTGCGATTCTGAATCTACAGATCTAGTGAGCAATTCTTAAGTGAGGTGAATGGTAATATGAAACCGTGCCTTGTAAATTCATTACAAAATGAGATCTTCTTTGAGCTAGTATGTCGCATAGTTGCACGTAATTTTGAAGAAGAAACATGAAAAGTATCCCATGATCTTCAAGTATCCCATGTCACCCTTTGCATATCCAGTTCAAGTCCTCCTCCCATTGTTAACAATGTTGAAAAATAAATAAAAGCTTTCCTGAACTGCTGCATTAGAAAATTTTCAGTAATAAGAATCTCAGAAAGGAAGCCACAATTCTTTCTATTGTGGTTAGTATTAATGCCTTTTCTTTTCTTTCTTTTAGTTTCTTGTTTCTTTTCAGCGGAGCATATACAACAAAGAGCTGAACAAGTTGCCATAGATTAATCCTAATATGAGCATTGTTCCTTTGATGTGTAATGATGACTGTTAAAATAAAGTACACAAAGGTGATAAAAACTTTGCAATCATTGTAACCCACGGCTTGATTGTATTAATCTTTCTCAATGGCTTTGAAGCTTCTTGTGCCTGGAAACTTCTTGTCTGTTGCACGTTATTCATTGTTGAGGTTAAACCCCATTTTCGTTTTCTGGTTGGGTTTGGTTTAGTATTTCTGGCCCAATTAAGAAATGGGTTTGGTTTTGATCAAACACACAGTCTGCTGTAATTGGTTCCTTTGAAATGGTACTTGAGATTGGATAAATGCTGGTTCACCTAGGCAAGGTTCATTTACTAGAGAGAACCAGCTGGCTCAATCACTATCTATGTTAACCGTTTTATATTCAGCTATAGTTCCCTTATTGAAAAAAAGCCAAACATATTTGATCGTGTACACTTCGACACTTATTGAAAAGCTCTCTGCCTATTGTTGGATTATCTTTTTCATAATAATCTTGTTATGACGGTTCTAAACATGGGCTTCTTGCAGGTTCTGCTACTTGGTATGGCTCCAAAAAAAAAAAAAAAAGAACTTGCCAACGACCTTCCAACGATCGGTCTCGGTTTCTAAGTGAGGATGCACATATTTCCTACATGAACAAGTTCCAGCATCGTTCAGTTGTGCCCAAAAGAATTGTCATGTACAATGAGCTGAACGACCTCGATTTTGCTGTGTGGATGCGCGAGAGAGAATGGTGGACAATGTATGATATTGGCTACCAGATAGTGGTTAATTGGGTCAGAGAATTCTACTCTAACATTCATGAACTGTCAAACACCTCGTTCAAGACATTTGTTCGAGGACAGGAGCTCAAGATAACACCTGATCTCCTAAGTCAAGTGCTAGAAATTGATCGCATCGAAGGCGCACACTTCCCAATTGAGGGCAACTGTCAGATTAATTACAATATGGTAGCCAAAGAAATTACCGGCAGGCCTGTCGCCTGGATTGGTGATGACATATCCCACAACAAGCTTAGCGACTCTTATCGCTTGCTGAATATTTTCATCCGTCACAATGTCAGCCCCAAAGTCAACAAAAAAGTCACAAAGGAGGATGGGTATCTCCTATACTGCATCGGGACTCAAAGGAAAGTCGACATTCCTCTCGCAGTGTTTTGTGGAATGGCAAAGGTCCAGGCTGCACCTCATAATATTGCTCTTCCCTTCCCCAGGATCATATCAAAGATACTTCAGGACATGGGTCAGTTGGCCGAATCCAATGAAGACATTATAATTCCAAAGCAGAAGATTGATCGATTCACCCTTGAAAAGTCCAGGTCATACATCTCGTTTGTTGAGTTGGATGACGATGATGAGGGAGACATAGCTGCCCCCTCTAGAGTTGATCATCCAGGGATAGGCCAGTCCGTAGCTGGAGATTCGTATGCAGGACTATCAAGAGATGAACAATTAGATGAGGGGATGATTCATGCGTTGAACCAGCGTCTTGGTCGTCTGGAAATGCGAGTGAATGAAGGATTCGCCGAGATGCGAACTGCTCGATCTTTTGCACCGCAACTGATTGACCAATTCCTGCTGTTGATGTTTTGTTAAAGTGCCACCAAAAGCCTCACAATGGACTTTTAGTTGATCGTTGTCAGTTGACTTTGATGACTTCCTTTTCATGCACTTGAATAGCTATGCAATCTCACTAGAGTCGTGTGCCAGTTTATTTGTTCTTATTTCATGTCTAGACTTGTGTAATGCTTCATGCTTTTGCGGAACTACCTCAAGTTAATGTTTTACACAACTGTTTATTAGTAAATCTTTTGTAAGTTTTCTCTTTGGGAGACCGGTTTAATATGAATGTAAATTATGATGACTCATCAGTCTAAAGTTGCCTCGTGCTTTCAAAAAATAAAAAAATGTTTAAATAGAAAAAAGGATACCTATCTGCATACAATCTTTATGAATATGAGAGAGTTTTGATTGATTCATCCGAATCAAAATGGGCCTTCCCTCACATCAACCCTCTCAGAACACCGGCAAATCTGGATTCATTGGTACAGAAAGCATGTAATCCACTAAAATGGCCGGAATGGATTGAAATGACCGGAATGGCAATCTTGAAAGGTATCAATTTGGTCAATTTTGGGTTACAAGGATGGCAAGGTAGAATCAAAGTAACATTTCATGAGCAAATATTTCTGTCCAAGTCCACTGTATTCACAGCACAATCTTCCTATGGCCTTTGTCCGATCATCATTAGATATTTGCAATCCATGCAACTAGACCATGTTCTTAATAGAAGTTACAGCCCATACGACACGTCAATCAACTGACAAGAGACAAAAAAAGGTTTTCATGAATAATATGAAAATAAGATAAAAAAAAGGCATCATGTTACTTGAAATATTACTTGTTAGATTATGAATATTCCTACTTGAAATATTTCCAGGGGCAGATTAAGCGTTTGCTGCTGGCCATGTGAAGCCAGCTTGGAGTATCTCTCAATTGCCCCATTTTTGCTATATTATCTTTCACTCTCATTGTGATGGAATCCGCTTATCAAGTTTCAAGTGGGGATTGCTGGTTGGGATGGCTCCTTATACTTACAGCAAAGGCTCGACCTTGATTTACAGGGGACAGATTTAGAGATGTCATGGGACAAAGGTGCATAACATATCATGATGGACATCTACAATTAAGCACCGGTTTGTAGACGTGTCTCAAAACCGATAGGAATTTTGATCATAAGAACCCATACATGTACTCTAAAACAATCATATATCTGTAGTAACAAACATCAAAGGATGACATAGAACAAAAAAAAAGAGATAATAATATTCAAATAAGTGGATAAAATGAACAGACTTGAAATAAAACGGGCAGAGACAATGGTATTCATGAATTGAAATATATAACAAACGACCCATATGGATGGGGCTAGTATATATTCAGAATTTATAGATTAACATATACAAATTAGGCTACTGGTTTGGAGCTATACATTGATATATACATTCGGTCACGCCAAGCCAGACTATTTGTAAATACATGTATACAGTTTGTAGATATATCATATAAAAAAATTGAGAGAAGTAAGATTCATCCCCTTGGAGGTGGCTCTCTACATGTCTGTCTATTATGACCACGCTTCTTACAATGTGAGCATGTAATATGTTTCCTCATCCTGTCCTCTGTTCGTATCCGACATTTTTCGGCCTTCCAGGCTGTCTGCGAGCTATCGGTGGTAACACAATCGCTCCATTTCTAGGATCCCATTGTTTTCCATCGCGCGTGGCATGGATGACGCCATTATAAGTTGCTCGATAACAGTCACTGGAAAACCAATGCGCACAGAAGTCATACGGATCATATCGCTTCAGATTAATAGCACAGAGGCCGTGCGAACAAGGAATGCCAAGGAGGTCCCATTTGCGGCAGGTGAATGACCTTTTATCGAGATGCACAACATCCGTGTATTCCGGCGACAACACTTGAAACTCATATTCCCCCGCTTGCCAACATTGGAATATCCGTGAGGCTTCCGCCTCGTGGGTAATGATCTTATCTACATATGGAGTGAATCTCGTCTTCATGTTCAGCGACTTTTCACGCCGGTTCTGATAAAAATCCATCAGCTTAGCTCGTATCGACTCTATCTGTTGTGTGATGGGTAGCTCCATAATATCCTTCAACAAACTATTTGTGCTTTCTGCAATATTCGTGGTTAGCATGTCGTAACGTTGTCCCTCAATGAATGTGTTTGCCCAATGCTGGCGGCCGATCGCGTTAATGTAATCATGAGCACCTACATCAATTGATCTGATTTCTGCCATATAGTTGTCATACTCACATACACGAGTTGAACGTGCGGCGCACCAAAACTTCATTACGATTCCATCGTTTTTGAATTTCGCTTGGATATTTTGTGAAATGTGACGACAGCAGTAATAATGTTTTACGGCTGGTAGTACGTCCATCACTGCGGAGGTCAGTCCCTTCATTCGATAGGACACTATAGTAAGATTGTGAACATGTTCCAGTGTTTCATCCAGACATGCTAAAAACCATGACCAAGTTGCATAGCACTCGGACTCCACACTAGCAAAAGCTAGGGGAAAGAGCCCATGGTCAACGTCCTGACAGACCGCAATGAGTAATGATCCCGGGTATTTACCCCGGAGGTGTGTCCCGTCAAGGGCGATTAGTGGCCTAATTGATGATTTGAAAGATCGAGCACATGCACCAAAACAAATATAGTATCTTTGGAAGGAGTGATCGTCTTCTATCCACAAATTGTCCACTGTGCCCGGGTTTGTGCGTTTCAGCTCCAAACAGTAATCAGATAGGATCTTGTATGAATCCTCGAATGAACCGCAAATGTGTTTCATCGCAATTTCATTCACAAGGTGTGCCTTCCTGTAGGATATTTGTACAACGAATTCCCTATGAAAGTCCGACATGATTTCCTTCGGCCTGTAGTCTTGATGGACTCTAAGTCTTTCTTTGATCCATTCCGCAATTAAACCTGAAGTGGCCTGAGGATATTTTACTCCATTCATTGGGCCTGAACAGTTATGATCAGGATTGTAGGTCCTAACTTAAAACTGGGGCCCAGCTTCCACAACAGACGCATGGATGCACCAAGGACATGTAGGATGGCTACACCTTGCCGTCGCTTCAAATCTATTGGTCCTTAATGGTTTCAAGCAGGAGTTTGTATACATTGCAAACTTGGCCAATGTGCTTTTGAATGCATCACGGCTACTAAACACCCTGCCCTTCCACATTGCGTGCGGCGTATCTTCATGAGGTGGCGTGGAAAGCAAATCATCATCTGCTTGCATGGTGTCTACAATTTTACCCGCATTGGGCAGTTCTGGTTCTGACTGAGCAGTGTCGCCTACACTTCGATTCGACGAAACTCTACCAGCTTCTGAGACGTGTGATGTTGTGTCTCGGAATGTGACGTCTGGGGCCCGAGTCTGTATGTTTTCCAGTCTCTCTTCATTCTGAATGGAGAATCCTTGGCCGTAGCCTGCATGACCTTCTCTGCAAATTTCTGTGGCCACGTGCAGTAATTCAAGAGTGTCAACCTCAATGCTGCACTCCCCAATCCTTTCTGCATGGGGACTTTGCTCGACTCCTACAGTGTAGCCTCTTTCCCTGCAACTGTATGTGTTCATTTGCATAGCTACAAGATTGTCCTGGTCAATCCTCATATCAAGCTGATGATCTGCAACCGGAGATCCCTCCCCTACAAACCAATTTTCTTCATCCACTTGTAGATAATGCTGTGCTTCATTGCGGATATCCAGACCACCATCAATATCTGCAGATGGATTTTCTTCCCCTCTCCATGTGTAGCTTCCTTGTGTAAATGGCAATTCAAAATCGGCTCCGAGGTCCACAGACGGATATGACTGTTGCAGAATAAAATCTTTTACGACCGGGCTAGTTTTTTATTCCAAGCCTGAAACTTTCTTCGTTGGGTTAACCCTGCATGATTAATGAGCTTCATCATCACAAACATTGCATTTGGTTCAAAATTAAATATAATGAGTAATTTTTCCATATCAACAAAGAGGGACTTAATTTTAACGAGGACATGCCTTGCTAGCTTAAAATAATCACAAGATGCCTTAGAGGGTATTGTGCCCCAACTCGTTTCCAGAAATTGACGTTTCAAATTTGAAACGAACAAGTGACGGCAAAAGATATGGAAACCGAACAATCATGTATCAATAAGCAGTATAAGATATGAAATGACATACTTAGGAGAGGGTAGTGTGTTATCCCAATTCGTATCCTCGTTCAAATGAATGCTCCTGTCACATTCTTGACGGTAAAGAGCCTGTCTGGCTGCATCCTTATATGACAGAAGAAGAAGTGGATGATTTAGCATGTAAATAGCGAGCATTTAGGCTAGAATAGCTATTTCCCAACTTAGCAATGACTTTTTTCCAAGAACTGAAGGCGGGCTATTCTGTTGAACAACTTTACTGTATCCCAACCTGCATGGAGAAAAAAACTCAGGCTACTCAATATCAAATGTTATTGTTGAAAACAAATAGTTTCATCATAGCACACCTTTGTTCATCCCATTGATGAACGGTTCCATGGTCCGAGCTTGGCTGGATGTACAGGTACACTGCACCGTCATCCCCCGTAGATGCTCTTAACATCACCTCTACATCGTCATCGTTTTTTATGGCGGCCAAAGTGCGTACTTTACCATTTTGATGAAGGTATTGGATATTTGGGATGTGTCCAAGCATGTTCCTAATTGAGATGTCCCATATTTTTTGTACCAATTCTGCATAAGTTAGGGACCTTTTCAGGAATGCCATCTTGGGGCTACCTCCATTATAAACTGGACTTCCATTATCCCATACTAATTGTCCACCGAAATGGAATATGACAAGTAAATCACATTCGGACATCCTGCCACTGGCACATGGTCTTGAGAGTAAAACGACTAGCTATCTATGATCTCATGGCAGACACATGCAAGTTGTGTTTCAAGAATGATAATCAAACTGAATTTATCATATTAAATTGCGCAACAACAATACTCAATCAAAGTTGCCACCGCACCGCGGCTCCACTCAAAGGTGCATAGAAGATGAAATAGAGGAGGACTACTCTCTTAATTTAAAAAGAAAGAAAAGAGCAAAAAACTAAAAACTAACATTTACCAATTGGTATTGAATAAGTCCAAATTGTAAAACAGTGCTGACTGATTTATAAAAATCCATTCATTGTTGCCATTACGCGATACAGTTAGCATCTCAACAACATATATATCATTTCAACAGTTGGCATTTTACACCTGAACATCTTCAAGAGACGGAGGTTTAAATGTAATAGCTTGTGAAAAGGGAAAGCTAACTTTCATTACGATATCATTATAATAATATGAATGTACAACATCCAACATCCAGTTTCCACAATTAGAATGATGGGGAATTTGTATTGAGATCCCCAAAAATTAAAAAACAAAAAAAAGGGCATCAGTTTCCAACAACCTTATGGAGGGACTCCATAATGAGGTGGATCAGCAATGTGAAGGAATCACCATTTCACACAATTTGGGTAATTTAGATTTTTTTATGATAACGAAATCGATACAATACTTTTTATTTTCTATATATCAATTTGGTGTTGAACGTAATATTGTTGGCTTTAATTTGAGATCCGTAAATAATGAGAAGGACTCACGGATCCACTAAATTTAGATTATTGAGAATTTACCGATAACTCGTATTGTTGACATCCTTTTTTGGTTCTACTTCAATTGTTGGTTTCCAACAATAGAAAAGGAGGGACTCCATAATGAGGTGGATCAACAATTATGTTGTGGAATCACCATTTCATACAATTTGGTTAATCTCCCTTGGAACAGATTTTTTTATGATAACAAAATCGTTACAATACTTTTTTATTTTCTTTATATCAATTTGGTGTCCAACAGCGTAATAGTGTTGGCTTCAATTTGAGATCCGACCATAGTGAGAAGGACTCATGGATTCACTTGATTTAGATTAATGAGAATTTACTGATAACAAATATTGTTGACATACATTTTTGGTTCTGCTTCTTTTTTTTGGTTTCCAACAACAGAAAAGGAGAGACTCCATAATGAGGTGGATCAGCAATGTGAAGGAATCACCATTTCATACAATTCGGGTAATTTCTCTAGAAATAAATTTTTTTATGATAACGAAATCGCTACAGGACTATTTATTTTATTTATCTCAATTTGGTGTCCAACAACTTAATAGTACTGGCTTCAATTTGAGATCCGTACTTAGTGAGAAGTTGCATGGATTCATTTGATTTAGATTATTGAGAATTGACCGATAACGAATATGGTTGACATGCATTTTTGGTTCCACTTCCATTTTTTGGTTTCCAGCAATAGAAAAGGGGGGACTCCATAATGAGGTCGATCATCAATGTGAAGGAATCACCATTTCATACAATTTGGGTAATTTCCCTAGAAACAAAATTTTTTATGATAACGAAATCGCTACAATACTTTTATTTTCTTTATATCAATTTGGTGTCCAACAACGTAATATTGCTGGCTTTAATTTGAGATCCCTAAATAATGAGAAGGACTCACGGATTCACTTCATTCCCATTGTCACTAATTCAATGAGTAAATATGCATATACAAAGAATTCCTCTACAAAGATGAAGGATATACAAATCTCCAACTAATTGATTTTGAGCCTGGGTATCTAAAGCTTTAGTCTCTTATGGACTAGGGCTTATATATTAAACAACGACGATGAAATCCACAACCCATTTGAATGCAATCTCCCATGGTCATTGCTGCGCATGTCGTGTAAGTAGTGAAATAAATCAATAAATCTCAACGAGATTGCTGAGATTCATTATCATTTTAACTTCCCAAAAAATACAGAGTATAATCATCTATCTCAAACATTCCCTCAAATTGTGAATACATATTCTCATACATAACATCATCCAAAAGAGCATGACCACGCATAAAACAAGTGCAAAAAATCGGTTACTAGTGTATAACATATGTTTATAAGTTTCAAAATAATGAACAACAATGCGAAACAAAAATGTTATTACATAATTTAGCTAATCTTAAGGGCAGATAATCATCGCATAGAAAGACAAGGAGATAATCCAAACCAACCACAATCATATTAAAGAAACAGAACATGGGAAAATTGATGCATACCCGAAATTGTCTGTATGATGAAATCGAGGCCTGCATCCAAAAGATCTTGCTCTGGGAGTGCAAAAGGCCATACATCGCTTGTTAGAAACCCAAATTAAACTTAAAACCACAAAAGGTAATCAAGGGCACTACCATGCTCTTGCTAAAGCAACAAACATGTACTTTAAGCAATTTCTCACCTAAGTTGGAATGAGAAACCACACTTTTGATACGAATTATTTTCTTTAACAGATGCATGACGAGAGAGCATCGATGGTTGCCGGTGAGAGATGATAGTTCCGAACTCAATGATCGGGTGAAGCCAGAGAGGAAGAGGGAATCAGAGAGCTGACTAAAATCATGTCGTGCAGGGCGGGCGAGACGAAAGGAGAGAGGAGGGAGGGGAAAAGGCATGCAGAGGGGAAAAGAGAGGAGGACGAGGGAGATGTGTTAGGGATTTTGTGTATTGCAATTTGATGGATGCATTATCATATTAGCACCATTTGAATTTTCACACATGCATTGTTTTAGAAAATCTAGAAATCTTGATTTACACATGCATTGGTTTTTAGACTTGTAGAAATCTTGATTTATGCATGTTTTGGTTTTTAAACTTGGATGCAATTAATTTGAAAAGAGTTTTTAGAAATCATTCAAGCTTTCCAAAGGTTCTTTCTTTAAAATCATTATTTTGATTTGGAGTTTTCATGACTTTAGAATTTCAGTTTTCATCCTTTTTCAGTCATGAATTCTTGCTTGATATAAGTGTCTCAAAGTCCCCTGGAAGATGCCCTCAAAAGTTACAAGTTTCAATTAATTGAGAAATTCTGGGCAGTTGCAGGTCGACCTGCCCGGTCGACCGGGCACACTGCAGGTCGACAGGGCCTTTGAGCACCAACGGTCATTTTTCTAGCCGTTGTGTGTACCAGGTCGACCCGGGGGTCATGGGGTCGACCGGGCCAACTAGCCGTTGGACTGTTTTTTGGTATAAAGTCCATTCTTTTCCCTACTTTTGAGAGGCTTGTTGGATGAACTTTTGAAACCATTTTGGAGCCTAAGAAAGGGGAATGAGGTGATAAGGCTAGAAGGCTTTTTGGAAATCAAATGCTTGTGTTTTTTAAAGGTACATCTTACTAGTTATTTTGATTTCCATTCAAATTGAAATCTATGCATGTTTAAATCTTTGTATTTTCATAAATGCATGATTTCTAGCATTTCACATGTGTTCTTAGACTTTAATATTTATACAACTTGTTTTAGTTCATTTCTTTAAATTGTTTGAATCTTTCATGTGATTAGCATTTATCTTCAATCATCTTTTTCTAAGCTTTGATTTTAAAATGCATCAAGCATTCATTTAAGAGCTTCATTGTAGAAATTGATTGAAGTAAAACATTCATACACTTGTGCACAGCTTACTTTAGTGTATGTTTGTAATTTGAATTTCACCTTCATATCAGCCTATTTAAGAGGCATTCTATTTGAGCTTAAATTGTATCTCTTAGAGTGCTCTTCTTGTGAAAGACACCTTCTTAGAGAAATCTTTTTCTTGTAAAGGTTATTGCTTAGCCTAAGAAAAGCATTGTGTAAAGGTTATTGCTTAGCCTAAGAAAAGCATTGTGTAAAGGTTATTGCTTAGCCTAGAAAAGCATATTGTAAAGGTTGTTGTTTAGCCTAGAAAAACAACATTGTAAAAGTTATTGCTTAGCCTAGTAAAAAGCATAATTAGTGGAAACCCGGTGGGGTGATTAGATCACAAGCCGGTAGTGGATGTAGGCATTGAGGCCGAACCACTATAAATCTTTGTGTAGTGGTGTGTGCTTGTGGTGATTGTTTTATTAGCTTCCGCATCTTGTTTGATTAATCATCACTTGTGACTAGTTTATGTTAAGAAGTTAATATTTGTCTAAATTGGTCATAATTGTAGCTCACCCTATTCACCCCCCCTCTAGGGTTAGATCCCAGGACTTTTAAGATGAACATCTTGATGGAATATGACGACAGTGGATTCAAGGGTGGGTGATAGAGACAAGAACGCTGATTGTTCGAACAGGGATGGGAGAAGGCGTGTGAATTCCATATGCGAACACCGAAATGGGTGTTTCGGTGCATCTGTAGTTAAATCCATCTCATAAAATTTTAATGACAATTATTTGGTGCAATACCCAAGGAAAAAAATCTTAAATTTAAACGGAAAGGGAATTACGACCCAAAACAGAAAATCAAAATGCACAAAAATCCACACCATAAGATAATCTAATGAAAGACAAAATGAAGCAGCAAAACAAATAGAAACAACACTACAACCCGGTCGGATGAAAAAATAAAAAAGAGATAGCAGGAGTTTGTGCCAAGAGGCATACCAGCTCATTTTCAGGTTGTATGGCAACATCTTGGTAGTTGCTCTTCTTCACCAGACTACTACCAGAGTAGTCCCATCACCAAGGCTATCCATTACCTGTAGGCATGCTACCGCTAAGCCGTCCACATATTTTTAATATCAAACTATTAGATGCCTGCTTTCTTATTCCTATCATTAAGTGTATTATATATGTTGTTAGATGCATCTTTCATCATTCAATAAGCATCTAACAGAATGTTAAACGACCTGGTACAAATTTTTCTAGACCATACTCGTCAGTTCATCACCAAAAAAAAAAAAAAAACAGTCTCTAATTCACAAACCAGACTCCCCAACAGCTTAATTTCCCTGTCAGATCTTATATACTTTTGTAGAAATGCGAATGAAATTATTCTTTGATAACGATATCGTAACCATAATTTCTATCTCTATCACCCATTTTTGTTGTCCATAAAAGGAAAAATGCTGGTGCTTTATACTGAGATACATAAAATATGAGTAGGAAGCACGATTTAAGTCAATTTTGTTTTTTTTGGGTATTTTCTAATGACGATATCATTTCAGTAATTTATAAATTCTTCACCGATTTTTTGAACCTTAGAAGAAAGCGATAATGAATGTATAATCAGCTGCATAAACAATGGGAATGACTTACAAACTTCACCCAGGTCTCCATTTCAACTTCATTTAGCCAGATAATGGGATCATCGATCGTTGTTTATTGGTTTTTTCCTCTTTTTCATTTGATCCTGCACTCTTGACGTCTTTCTGCAGCTCATATGTTACCACAAAACCTTGAAATCTCATATTATTAACTAGGCAATAGGTGCCAATAGTAATTCGCTGACCAAAATGAAAAAGATGGATTAGGGGAGGAAGCAATAAGGGATAGAAAGTGATTTTTTTTTGGGTTGTGGGGGGGGGGGGGGTGGTTTGGACTTAGACACTGTTTACTCACCAATCAAATCTCTAAAGCTCGATCTATCAATACAATTGACGGCTTCTTACCCCTTCCCATCCATTGAAGATAGAAATCGATGTCTGTCCAACTCTCCCTATCAAAATTTAAAGGATATAAAAATCTCTAAGAATTGGATTTGGTTCCAGTATCTAAATCTATCTTAATTTTATCGACGAGACGAGAGCTTATATAGTAGACCACAAGGCTAAATTCCATAACCCACTTCAATGAAGTTTCTTATGGTTGTTGCTGCATATGTCAAGTAAAGACGAAACCACGTAGGAATTCACTATCATTTTAACAGCTTAAAAAAGCAATCATGCTATACTCATCTATCTTAAACATTTCCTCAAATCTTAAATACTCGTTCTCATACATAGTCTCATTCCAAGAAAGAGCCTAACAAAAAACAACAAACTAGTATGGAATATGGTTTCAAATACCAACCATATCTTTATCAGTTTTAAAATAATGATAAGCAATGCAATCTAAAATTAATATCAATCTCTGGTGTAGAGAAAATTAGCATATAACCTTAGGAAGAAATTACTATCGCGTAGAAAGGCAGGGATGCATTCCAGACCCAATACAGTCATATTAAACAAACTAAACATGGGAAATTGATACCACCAAAAAAATGTTAAGATGTTCAAATCAAGGCCCATATCCAAATAGGTAAATCGAACAAGAAATATGTTACTGGGACGTCAATTTCATGGCTGAATATGTTTAGTTGATATTATTAGTGGGAGACATTCCACATACGTTTCGGGCTGTACTATTGTGGGACAAGTGTTATACGAAGATTAACCAAACTTACTTGATGATCGGAATGGCGTAATGAGCCTATAGTTGAACCCAAGCCAAAACTGACCTAAGCTAACTAATTTGGCGTCGGGTTTTAGCGTCTTAACCACCGATGTATTCAAAACACCCAACGTATTGAGGGCCTACAATTGAGATGTCAATAATAGGGAAATAAGACATAAAAAAAAATAGGGAACGACTATATTTCTAATGGGTATTTCGAATTCGAGTAAAGCCCATGACAGAAAAAGAACAAAAAATCACCCAAACAACTAATATGCAGGGCAAGAACCCAAACAACAAATTACTTAACTGAGACTTATGCTAAAATAGGTACCATGTATACAAGTTGAATCAACATTTGGCAGATTCTGTTTGATGTTTGAGGCGTCAAGATTGCAAGACTAAATCTATAGAGTTTTTTCCCTTGTAAGGTGGAAGGCTCGGTACCGTTAATGAAACATCCTAAAAGGCCATATGAGCGTGCAGACAATAGTTTTGCACAATACAATTATCAAGCTTTTCATTTAATATAAACAGATGAAACATTGAATGCGGGTAAAGTTCTAGTAAGAATGGCCATAATACAAGATAATTCTCACCTGCAGATTTCAGCTGAAAACCCAACATGCAGTGAACAAGAACAAGATAAAAAAACTGACAGAACTCAATAATAAATTTGTTCAAATACTTTGTGAGCAACAAGAACAAGAGAGAGAACTGACAGAACTCAGTAGTCTAGATTTGTTGAAAAACCCAAAATGGATATGTTATGCAGGTTCTCACCTTTATTGGCTAGAAAAACCCTCTTTCATATAGAAGATTTTCTCCATCAACTCCGGCGACGACAGAGCATCGCTGGCTGCCAAACACTAGAGAGAGAAAAAAAGAAAAGAAACCCACTGAACTCCCACAAGACTAGCTTTCTGTGCATGCATCTACTTGACATTCGGTGTCTTTTTCATTGCAGCCACTTATATGTTTTCTCCACCACTAGACAGCCGAATGGGAAAAGATATAGATGGGGTGCTGGATAAAATAACAAGGGATTGCATACAAAAGATAGATTACATAACCTGAGCGTACAAGTTGACAAGTTTAAAGGATCATCGGCAATGCATCGTCTGGGCACTCCTTTTATTCATATGATGTTGATGCTCTTTGAATCTTGGCCGTTGATTGCATATGTCTGACGGTGAAGGGCGAGGCCGGAGAAGAAGAGGAAAAGAGAGAGCAGTGAACCGAGGGGAAGCGACTACAGGCGAGAGCGAAGGGAGAGGAGGGAGGGGAGAACGCATGCAGAGAGGGAGATGGAGAAAGAGAGGAATAGGCGGGGCAAGGTTGGCGGGAATGGGTAATAAAGATGACGATGTTGTTCGATACATGTGGGGGTAAAAGTGTCCAAAAATCATATACGAACACCGAATTCGGTGTTTATGTGTATTTCTGTTTAAAACCGGGAAATACATGTACATGGACACTTTTCTTGTAAAATTCTCATCTTTTTATGCACTTATAATGTTTGTATTTATACACCATAGTGTCGGATGTGAATTTTGATCCCCCAGGGGAGGGAAATCGCCATTCATCTATATGTGCTATTTAAATTTTACATCGAAAATGAGGATTCCGACTACCCTCAAAATCGACGGATCACGATCGCCAGCTACGGTAACGGCCATAACACCGTTCTTCGACAAAAGCCGAAGAAAAATGGGAGAAAATAAAAGGGTGGGTTCTTCTCTCGTCTAATGTGCTGCCGGCAACACATGTCGGTTTTCCTGTCACATTAATTTGGGTCTCTTTAATATTGGGTCAATTCAGGGTTATGAGTCAGAATCCAAATAAGGTTAATCCTCACATAGCATAATCGTTGTGTATCCAAGTAAAACAAAATAATTAAAATAAAGAAAATGAAAAAGGGGGGAGGTGCCAAATATTTAAGAAGAGGATCGGCCCCGTTCCTGGGTACCCCCTTCTAATCCCTTGGCAAAATAGGGTTTAAAGGCTGACTTTTTAAATCAAAATGATGATGCAAATGAGACTTTGACTTGTGATTTCTGTGTTTTTCGTGTGCGATACACGAGTGATAAAGTGAAAAGCCGATGGGCTGTAATTGATTGAAGGTGGCCGATGGGCCGGTATTTGTTTTAGAGGGCCGATGGGCCGAAATAAAAGTATGCAACATGTGTGAAATCACTCATCTCATCTAATTATTCTCATTTATTCAATTTTAGAAGTCGGTTCTTTATTCCCTTTTATCATTAAGTTCAATTAAATATCTGGCACCTGAGGTGGAGGAAGAAATAAAGAAAAAATCTTTTTGGGTTTATTTTGTTGGTTTTATAGTTTTTATGGATTTTTTTATATTGGGGCTAGAAGGGCCTAACTAGGGGGTTTTACTTGGATTTACGTGATTAATGCTTTATTACTGATCATCAGATTAACCCTAACCTTAGGTCCTAGACCATCCACATCAGCTCTCCCAGTCCCCTAACGGAACAGGAAAAGTGATAGAAATAGGGTGCAAATAGCCTCTAAGCTACCTAACGGGGAAATCCAATCTAATCCTAGGGTGCAAATAGCCTAAGTTTGACGGTTCATGCGTCTAAACAGTTTGTTAATTAAGGTTTTACTCGATTCGGTTTGTTTTAAGTTATGAGTTGATTAAGAGTGATTTAGGGATGTTTTAAGGTCCTGCTTAAGTTGTTTAAGGCTCGGAGATTTCAAGTTTTAATTCGAGAAGTGAAATAATGTCAAAATCGACGAACAGGGTTGGCGGAGGACTTGGGCACCCAGGCAGTGGGGCCCAAGTGGCTGTTTCTTGGTGGTTTGGCTAGTGGCGGTGGTATCGTTATTATCTTCGGAATCCCGGGGATTCTTACTTGATGAGTTTTAATGTTCCAAATTGTTTTAATTCTCTAGTGTTCAAATGTCAAAATTATTTGGATTCGGATTTTGAAACAAAACCAAGAATTCGCATTTTAGTGCAAATGAAAGGATAGGCGCCAAGGGGGTGGCGCGCAGGTCAGGTGATGGCTTGTGATCTTCAGGTATTCCAGATGGGACTAAGTTTTTTGGTTTTTTGGGATCTAGGGATTATGTTGGGTTCTGGTTTTAGTTAATTTAAGCTATAAGGTGTTTAGTTATTTGTTTTTGGTCGAGGTAGTAGGTCGGGGTGAAAGTGTAGGATAGGCGCCACAGGGGTGGTGCCTAGTGGTTGTTTGTTGGTTCGTAAGGGTTTTGGGTGCTAAGTCCGAATCGATTAAAGTCTTAAGTATTTTAAATTAAAAGTGTTTTAATATGTGGATTGGGATTGGTTTGAATGTTAATTAATTAGGCTAAGTTGTTGGTCGGGGTTTTTATGAAAACAGGTAGGCTGGGTGCCCCGGGTGTGGTGCCCAGGTGGAAATGGAAGGTGGGTGCCCAGGGGGTGGCGCCCAAGTGGACTGTTCTGTGGTTCGGGTTGGTCATATGTTTTTAGGTGAATTTAAGTCCGAATTGGTTAAGGTTTCAAGTCTGTTGATATTAAAGTGTTTAATGTGTTAATTGGGGTCTAATTAGTTAAGTTTTAATTTCAATTGATGGTCTCCAAGGAAACGGGGTAGGATAGGCGCCACAGGGGTGGTGCCTAAGCGGGTTGATAGGCTGGGCGCCTAGAGGATGGTGCCCAGGTGTCTGGTTTTTGGTTTCGTGTTGGTCTTGTGCTTTTAAGTTGATTCGAGTTCGAATTGATTAGTGTTTTAGGTTTCTTAAGTCTAAAAGTGTTTTTTTATGTTAATTAGGATTAAATTTGGGTTGTGATTAATTAGAAGTTTTAATTAAGGGTTCCTTAGTGATGGGATAGGATGGGTGCCAAGAGGGTGGTGCCCAGGTGTCTCAGAAGGATGGGCGCCCAGGGGGTGGCGCCCAGGTGGACTGTTTTGGGTTTTGTTGGTTTTGTGTTTTCGAGTTAATTAGAGGTTGAGTTGATTAGGGTTTTAGTTATTTCAGGTTTAAAATGTTTTACTGTGTTGATTCGGATTAGTTTAAGGTTTTAATTAATTGGTTTAAGCTTTAACCGGGGTGTCTTAGAGAATGAGGAGGTTGGGCGCCCAGGGGGTGGCGCCTAAGTGGCTGTGAAAGGATGGGCGCCCAGGGGGTGGCGCCCAGGTGACTGTGTTTTGGGTTTTAGGTGTTTTATGTACTTAGTTGCTTTTAATCCGAATTAATTAGGCCCTTGAAGGGATTAAAGGTGTTCTTAATGATTTGATGGTTCTTAAATTAATTAATTATGATGTTCTAATTAATCTTAGGGTTTATCCTACTTAGGCGCTAAATTCGATAACCTAGACTATCTAACTATTATTTTTGGGTTTTCTGGATATCTTTTAACTTGTTTTTGGTTTCCCCTCTAATTTACTAAAAAGTAAGGAAAGAGAAGAAGTGATTTTATGTTTTATGATAATTTTTTTGGGGTTTTTGTATGACTCTACAATTCAAATGATATGATGTAAAGGGTGACAAAAATGGTAATTCGAAGTTCAGAACACATCAAACAGACATTATCAAACAGTTTCTAAGTAAACTAAATGCGGAGGATCGGAAGTTATGCATAAAGGTGGAAAGAATCCACTTGGGCGCGACACCTGTAGTGCCTACCCTGCTCAGTCAGGGTTTTCAATGGATCACAATGAATGCGCAAAAAATCTTAGTATTTTCAACACAATTTTCGATATTCAGCGACCGATGTGAATTCCTAATGCGAAGTATTAATGATGCAACTAGCAAATCCACGAGAAAACGATGCAACGAGCGAAGATTTAGAACCCGGACCCAGTCTCAGAAGGGTAGGCGCCCAGGGGGTGGCGCCCAGCCTATCCGGGAGAGGGTAGGCGCCTAGGGAGTGGCGCCCAGCCTTTCTGCCAATGGCTTTTCGCGATCTCTTTGATATAAATGATAATAATGATACTGTTAATGCGAAATCTAACCTAGTTATGCAATTAGAATTACGAAATCAATGCAGATCTACTATATTAGAATGAACCTAAACATGTTTCTAGTATGATGAGATGCTAATATCAGTTTTAACACAAGCTAATGAAGATCTATGATGCTCAAATGATCCTAAACATATTTCTAATCATTTATGCCAATGGAATGCAGTAAAAGAAAGGAGAGATCTAGGAATACCGATATATGACGCGTTTCTCAAGTTCCTAGAATGAAGCTTTTGCGAAATCCCATTGTCCCAGTTGAAGATATGGAAGTCTTCTTCTTTACCTCTTCTTCTTCTTCTCTAGATTTGAAACTCTTTCTCTAATGGTGGCTACCTTTCTTCTTCTTCCTTATTCTCTATTTTCTCTCTTTTTCTTTAGGGTAGCTCTCTTTTGCAAATGGGGTTAAGAGGGATTATATCGAGGCTTTGGGACGAGTTTAGGAGGGCTAGGGCTTCATTAATTCGTGCTTCTAGAAGGTCTCACGCATCCCAAGGCGGCTTAAGTCATTTTAGGGTGAACTAGGGTTTGAGAGAGGGTGGGTGCCCATGGGGTGGCGCCCACATGGCCTGCGCAGTCTGGGCGCCCACAGGGTGGCGCCCAGGTGGAACTCAGGGTTGGGCGCCAGATGGGTGGTGCCTAGGTGGTTCGGTTCGTCTTCGAAGTATGGTCCCTATGTTTGAGTGGTCCCGGGCTACTTCCAAGCCAACTAGTGGAATTTGGAGGGTGGGCGCCCACCATGAGGTGCCTAGGTGGCCCTGGGCAGTATGGGCGCCCAGCATGGGGCGTCTAGGTGGATTTCAATAGCCTGGGCGCCACATGGGTGGTGCCTACGTGATTTCGACCTCCTCTTGGGACAAACTTCGGAAGCTCATAACTTTTGACCCGCTTATCGGATTTGGACGTTCTATTTATCGTCGGAAAGCTCTCGGAGTGTAGAATCTATTGGTCTAAATAACCTGATGATTAGGGGCTGAAAAAAAGGGGGAACCTATGGACCAATGGAACCGGCTTCGTAACTTAGGCTAATCGGGTGATGTTAGGGCAAATTAGGGTTTGAGAAGTGTGGGCGCCCAGCCTAGGGTGCCTATGTGATTCTGGAAACTGTGGGTGCCCAGCCTAGGGCGCCTATGTGGTTTTCAGTAGGTGGGGTGCCACTTGGGTGGTGCCTAAACATTTTGTCATTTCTTATCTTCGGAAGTTCATAACTTTCGACCCGTTGGCCAGATTTGGATATTCTATATATGGTCGGAAAGCTCTTGGAGCGTAGAATCTATTGGTTCATATGTAATAGTGATCGGACGTTGGAAAGAAGAAGGGATATTCGGATCAACGATTCTAACCTCCTGATTTGTGTTAGTCATATGATACTTAGGCAAGTTAAGTGTGATCTTTGTGGGAATTGGCCTAAGCATGTCTTAAGTGGTCCGAAAAAAGTTCAAGTAGTGTCAGTGTCCGGCCCTTATGTAAATAATGGGTTTGACTTGGGATCTCGATGCGATTTGGCTTTTCTCTCACGAATTCCTAGAAATCGTCGATCTAAGTCTAAAGTTATCAACAAGCATCTTCATCGTCATTAATTAATCTGAATTATGCCATTAACCATTCAATTATGGGTGAAATGGGGGCATCGTTATATATGATAAGTGTTTAAGGCTATCATAGGGGGTCAAATGGGGTGTCTACACATGGCCCACCCTCTGATGAGGAGTGCAGAACTCGTGTGGACCACTCCTCATTAGGTCTTGCCAACTCATGAGGAAGGTGGAGATGGAAAGATCTTAATGAGATCTACATGTGTGGAAGTTTTCAATTCCGTTAATTCATCCTAATCACTTGATCCATTACCCTAAGTTTAATGTTTTAGAAGGCGCCATTTTTTTAGAATTTCAATCCAATGGAGAATAACAATATATAGTGTTGAATTTGGGGTTCTGAATTGGAATATTCATAGGGGTTCCCATGTGCTGAAAAAGAGACCCACATGAAAAATGCATTTGCAACTGAGAAGGAGATTTTTATGACTTTTTTGTATTATCTTATTAAGAAAGCTTTCTTCCTAAAGTGCAAAATCAACTATGCCAGAATGTGATAATAATATCATGCTACAAACAAGCATATTCATTCCGTGCACTAGTGTCTCAATTCTCAACTTGAGCAAACACAAACCAATAACTCAAGATGAGTTTTACTCTTCTATTTGATTAATAAATGGGTTCGGTGTGTTGAGTGTATGCATGCTTACCATTCAACTGGCCAACTAATTTGAAATAATTGCATTGTGACCTCATGATTATCAACGTCATCATCATTTATTTCGAATGGTATCATAGTCGTTGTCATCATCATCATTAAATCTAGTTTAGGGTTGTATAAAAGTCAAGATAGTCCTATGAATATGACAATGAGAATCACATTTCTTAAAAAGAAAAAAAATATGTAAGGTTTCTCTAAGATTCGTGAAAAATATGGGATTTTTCAAAGCAACTTGGAAGAGAAAATGGTAAGCATAAAAAATATGAAAAAGACTTGATGGAGGCCTATGTAACCCCAAGGGGTTGGCCGAGTGGTCAGGACCACGGTTCCTCCCTTTTTTGGAGCTAGAGCTCTTAGTATTGACCCCCGGTTCCCCATTCTTCAAGAATCGAAGGTTGAGTCTACTAGTGCTACCACCATGGGGCCACAAGGATATTTATGCGGCTTCCTTCTAGGCCCGGAGGGATTAGTCAGGCCCAAAGGGTTGGGATCTTATTATTGACCCCCAGTTCCCCATTCTTTCGGAATCGAATGTTGAGTCTACTAGTGCTACTACCATGGGGCCACAGGAGTATTTAGTCCGGCCCAAAGGGTTGGGAACCCTCCGATAGTAAAAAAAAAAAAAAAAAGGTCCATGTCAATTGGATGAAACATCAAATAATACGATGACACAGGTACATGACTCATGCAGTGGTTAAATGTAGGAAAATTAAAAAGAAATCACTTCCGGCCTATTTCTTCTAAAGATGATTCCTATAAATACTTTAAAAAAAGTTGTGTTAAGTTTTTTTGAGCTCATCTCAATTGGTACTTCACCATCAAAATGGAGGTAACGATTTTAAATTTTAATTCCATCCTCTTTACTCAAGGAAGAAGGAAAATATGTAAATGTTAAAAGGAAAAGGGTTTTTTCTTTAGAAAGGGAGGTGACTTTTGTGGTTAGGAAAAAATAAAAGGGGTGTTCAAAAGAAAGGGGCTTGCTATTAGCACACAAAATATATCTTTTCTCACACAAATTCTCTCCACACACATCACAGTAATTTAAAAATTACATTATTTATTTCCACACATACGAAAAATCCCCATTTTACCCCTCTCCATTTTCCTCTTTCTTCCCACACACATCGTCTTCCCTTTCTCTCCACAAACAAATCAACCGAACTCTTTCCACTTCTCCTGCGTCTCTGTCTCTCCGGCGTTCCCAGTCCTCTACACCATCTCCTCTTCCAAAGGTAAATCTCTATCTCCACCATTGTCATTTCATTTTTCCTCACCATTTATTCTTTACCATTTTATCCATCTTAGATTACCTTTTTTTTCATGAAAACTTGTTATGGGGATAGGTTCTCATTCAATGTAAGATTTTACAAACAATGGTAAAGTTTTTTCATGCATTTGGGTTGGTTTCCATCCATCATCGCAACCATTTTTCGCCCATAAATTGCGACTGTTCGGACCTGAACATCCGAACATAGTCAAATTGTTTGAACTTTAACAGCCAAACATAGTCCATCTGTTCGGACATTAATATCTGAAAAAATAATATTGTTCGGACATGAACATCCGAACAAAGTCCACTTGTTCAAAATTTAACATCCGAACAGTCTACAGCAAAAACCATTCATGTTATCCTACAATGTTTGTATTTTTATTTCAGATATGGACCGACCGAGCTCTTTTAGGGTGCAACCTACCGCTTCAAATAGAAGGCGTCGCCACCAAGTGGAAGAGGTTATAGAAGAACCTCTTCTTAGTGAGGACGTTGGAGAACAACCTGAGATGGAAATGGAACCAGGTCCGGGGCCACAAGATAGGTCCTCCTTATTGACGAGCTTTGATACACATATAGCTGGGTATATTTGGAGTAGACAGGTTGCGTACCCGGGTATATGGATTGGTATAAACGATTCTCGTGGAGGATATTACAAAACACAAACCATCACTCTAATTTTGCATCCCATATTTGATACACATATAGCTGGGTATATTTGGAGTGGACAGGTTGCGTACCCGGGTATATGGATTGGTATAAACGATTCTCGTGGAGGATATTACAAAACACAAACCATCACTCTAATTTTGCATCCCGTCCCGAAGAAACACAGTCTAGCATTATGGTGGACTATGAGCAGCGTACTTCGGATGCACTATTCATTCTTGATGAAGTGATAGGAAGGGGTGAGGACCATTGGGTTGAAGACCCACGGGGACTATATACCGATATGAATAAGGTTGCCCATGTGTTACGGGGAATATCAATTGCCGATGCTCAACAAACCATTCGACATCCCCACATGAGTTCACAAAACTACAGCCGCAGCAGGTCAATAAGGGGAAGGAACACCTGACGAAATTTGAAGAAGTTTGACTAACAAAAATGAAAAATTGTATTTCTTTTTATTTCTCTAGTTTGGATGGTTGTTATAAGACTTGGATCCTCTTTTAAGTAGTTTTTACTTGGAAAAGTGGTTGTACTTTTTAGTTAGTTTATATACATTTTGGTTATGTTATCTTTTATTACTTTGGACCCTTGAATGAATTGTTACATATGTACATGGTGAAATATTTTATGGATACAAGTTGAATTGCAGTGTTCGGATACATAGTTCCGAACATAAAGCTAGTGTTTAGAAACATAGGTCCAAATACTAGTTTTTTGTTTGGACATATAGTTCCGAACACTCATCCTTTGTTCGGACACACAGGTCCCAACAAACTAAATGTGAATGGCACTGTACATCAGAACACAATATAGTGTACATTCAAACTTAGACAACAATACCACATTCTTGATTTCATGCAAACTTGTTACATGCATAATTGTTACATTCAAACTTGTTTCATTCAAACTTTGAGAATGCAATAAAAACTCGTTACATTCAATCCAAATCTATTGTCTCACATGTTGAGACGTCTGGAGTTACAAGCTCTTTAAATCATTTGATCTGATCACCGTACGATAACTCCCAACCATCCGCACAGGAATGGTGAAATTGTCTCCACTTATTTGTAATAGGCGGAATTGGATGACCAGGTTCTAAGAACAATTGAACAAAATGATTTCGATTAACAAAACCTATTATTCTCTCATTCCGGGAAGGCATAGGAACTGGCACAGACAGCAATAGGAGGAAAGTCAAACACTGTTCTATGCTTAAGTGGTATAAAACCAAATTGTAACGAGATTCTATGAGATGCCCCATGTCAGGCATAGTCATCCAATAGTCCATCAATGGGTTGTCATTATAGTATGATAATGTATCAATCAATTCCTTAACTCTGTTCTCCACCCCATATAATTGTTTGTAGTGTTCTACATGTGCGAGCAGCTCCAAATGCATTTTTTGACAACCAATCCAGCGATTCCTCAACTCTGTTCTCTAATCATCCTAGGTTGGCTCTCTTGGTTTCTGTTAAGATTCTTTCAAATGCATTTTTTGAGACATTACCACGAAGTTCTTTGTATTCAGCCGGCTTGAAATTATGTTGCACGATTGTCTTACTTTTTTCAAATGAAGCTTTGATATCAGTATGCTGCAACTCAAGCAAATTATGGATTTTACTCCAACAAGCTTCAAAATTTCCTTGGCTTGATCCAAGTTGCCTCTTGAGCTATGAATGTGAACTCTCAGCCCTGCATATAATTGTTAAGAGGTGAGGCATAGTAATTAATATGCATAACTCAAATGATCAGTAGTCGTTAAAATATACCTGTTCGATGTAGTACTTCCAAGATGGATACATTTATCTGTCCATGCAGAGACAAATCTTTCCTTGTATGCATCCAACCAAGTACCTTTCACGTAATTTAGTGCACCGGGATACGTACTGAATTCTTGATTTAACTTACAGAGTTATTCACCAAACTCCTCTTCTTTGGATGAAGATACCAACATATTCCAACTCATAATAAACCTGTCCCATTTTTCTTTCGTTTCGAACAATTTCTTGCATCCCACCAATACGTATCTATTAATGTGCCATTTGCATAATAAATGAGCAGCACTAGGGAAAACAGTGCTAATGGCTTTCATAAGTGATAATTCTCTGTCCGTCATAATCACACTGGGAAGAATACCATCACCAATAGTAGAACGCAATACACCCAGTACCCATGCATAATTCTATTCACGTTCTGCCTGAAGGTATGCAAATCATACAGAAAAGGTCATGTCTGTGCATGTGACTCCAACAATCTCCAACAGAAGCATGCGATAACGATTGGTCTTGTACGTACAATCCATTATTAAAACATGTGGAAATGCATGCAACAAATCTAAACTGCTTGGGTGTGTCCAAATCAAGTCAGTTACAGTCTCGCTATTCTCACCATTCTTATGCCATTCTATGTAATTGTGCTCTGCCAACTTCCCAAGCAGTTGTTGCATCTGACTTCTTCCGCCCCGCTCATTAACTTTATATCTGTAACGTGCATTGTATATTGTCTTCAGTGTGGTTACGTTTAATTCACTTCTTTGTTTCAATGTAAACAAAATTTCTTTTGGTCTAACCATGCTCTTGGACAAATCAACCAGCAACTTTGTTTCCTCCTCTGATAATCTGCCTGCAAATGAATGCCCATCTAAATGTTCCGCAGCCGAGTGATTATGCACGCCAGATACAACCTCCAACATCCAATCATCATTTGAGTCTAATTTTTTGCCCCTTAATGCAAAAGGACATCCACATTTTTTGGAACCTGTTTGTTAGATCCTTTTCCGGTTCTGGCCATGTTCATGCTTATATTGTCTGCTTCTCTTGCATGCAAGGAGTACTCTAACTTTGACACCTACCAGAGCAGCATTTGAAACCTTTATGACAATGACAAAACCGTTTTTCCTTCCTACACTGTCGCGACCCCGGACCGGGCCCCCACCAAGGAACCGATCTGGGATCGGGACTAAATGATGATCCACATTACATCTGTTAGAATGATAACAACGTTTATTTAATTTCCTACAGGTGTCCGCGGTGAGGATATCACAACCATATCTGAACATTTCTTTTAAGTGCGGAAGCATGTAGCAAATCAAATAGTCAAACCATCCTTGGTCATCAAGACAATAACACAAGTATATAAAATACTGTACCAGAATGAGCAATGAACATTAGCATGTTACCCAAAGTAGGTTAAAGTTTATACAAATATCATTTAATTACACTTCCCAAAATTAGAGGCCAACAAAGGCCGATATAATCAAAACAATAACCCAGTGAATGGTTAAATAGTTCCCCTCAAAATGTTACGCCTCAACCCGATGTCTACATGACATCGTCAGCGCGCCACTCGACTAGAGGTTGCGGCTCACCTACCGCCTCCTCTGGCTCCTCCTCAAGGAAACCGGCAATGGGACCTGAGTACCAAAGCAATAGGGTCAGACACAACGGTCTGGCAAGAGGATGAGAAGATACAACAACATATAATAATAAAGGGAATACCTCGAAAAGCATAGAAATCTGTTTAAACGAGAACTCTCATAGAGTAGATAAATCACTTGTTAGAAAAACAGGTAAATAAGGTAAAACATATCAGGTAACCAAGGAATCGGGAACTAACAAGATGGCAATCACATAGAGCTAAGTCCTCTGTCACTAAAGTGACAACAGTATAACGGGACGTTGATCTCAGTCACTCAAGGTGAGGAGAATCAACGCAAATCATAAATACAATATAAATATACGGGACGGGACCACGGTAGCGAACCGGGTATCGGGACGGGACCATGGTATTAGACCGTGTATCGGGATCCAAACTGCAGCTGGCGGGACGGGAGAGGGATCTCCAAGTCGGTGGATCAAACCGACAAGATATCCAAGCTTAGTGATGCCGACTCATAGGTCAAATAAAAATCGGGACATATGCAAGTAAATCAAGTACAATAATAGACAAGCAAGACGGGGATGCTCAAGGGCACACTGTCATTTCATGCCGGGCAATACATTTCGGGACAAATAACTGTTATTAGTGTAACTATCATGCTTTCAGGAAAACAAATCATATAATATAAATCTTGGAATGAAGTGAAACAATGAACTATAACAATTTCGGGTAAAATACTGGTTTCAAGATTTGTTTAAGGTGAATAGGGGTCCCGTATGTCGATTGTAATGATAACTTGGTACTCCTTGAGTTTGAAGGCATTCCGGGCTCCTTATACACTTTGAATTTTCAAAACTTCGAATGACATCTTCATGATATGGTTTCTTTCTCGAATGGCCTCACACAATGCCTAGTGAATCTCCTTTGACCGACAAAGCTCAGCGCTTGAGTGAACCGGAGAGTTCGCTCGAGCGAGGAGCTTTTCGAAACCTGGGAAATTTCGGTCACCTGGCGGTTAGCCGCCGCTGGGATGGGCGGCTAGCTGCTGCCTGACCGCGCAGCTGACCGCGACTGGGCTGCAGAAATGCAGCTTACTGGAAAGCTAACCGCCAAGTGCGGTTAGCCGCCGATGGGTTAGGCGGTTAGCCGCTAGCTAACTGTGGAGCTGACCTAGTTTTCAGGTGGAGAAGTGTGCTCTCTGGAAAAGCAACCGTGACATTTCGGCTAGCTGGCGGTGAGCCGCCAGTCACCAGGCGGCTAGCCGCCGGGTGACCGCAGGCTGACCGCCAGGTGTGGGAAACACCCACTGTGTTCAGATTTGAGCCCTTTCTCCTCCTCAAAACCATTCTCCCCACTTCCACTTAGTCCCTGCAATATAACTGAGCTAAGAGCTCCTCCAATGCCTCTATCTACACTTCTTCAGAACCCCATCATGTGTTCACTCCATCACTTCTTCCATATCAAGTCCAATACAAAGGAAGGAGGAAGGAAACCATTTCACAAACATTCATTTAGGATATACCCAAAAGACAATAAATGCTAAACCAACATGTTTACCAACATTAAATGAGGCTATCAAGATGCAAAAAGGGCATTTATTTCAACCATGAACGCATTAATGAAAGCATGAAAATCCATAAATGCTTCACCAAACCATTTAAAACTTAAAACACTTCATCATTCACTTGCCTCAAGTCCAAGCTAGCTGTACCAAGCCTCAAGTCACCTCTATAGCTCAAATCCAAGCTACAATAAAAAAACCCCCAAAACAACCCTAAAATGGGTTACACAAAGAATGAAAATGATTGAACTTTCAATAATGCAAATGTAGCTTCTCAAGGGCTAGAGGAACACTAATCTAGGAGATGGGAAGGATTACTTACTTGGATAACCTTCAAAAGAAGATAACTAGCTCAAAGAAGATCTCAAGGTTGGGAGATTTCTCCAAAAATGGTATCAAGATGAAGCTTGCAAGGTGGGGAAGAGGTTGATGATCTCCATTTCGAGTTTGGTGCAAGATTGGTGAGGATTAGAGATGGAGAAGCAAGAAGAAGAAGAGTTGCAAGGAAACCCTAGGCTCTCCTCTTGTGCTGGAACATGAAGAATGAAAATGAATGAAGAATGGCTTCCCTTTGTTAACAAATGAGTTGGGTCCCACTACTAAAGGAACTTGTTTGGCTGAAATCATCTCTTTTGGGGCTTCTAATGAATTCGACGAAAAAGGAAGAAATGATCGTCGAAATATCTAGTTTCCAAAAAGTATATATTTCGCGGGTTTCGGGAATATCAAGTTTTGGGTACAGATTTTGTGTGCAATGACTGTTTTGCCTTCAAGGCTATGAAATCGGGTTTCGGGATTTCAAATGAACACGGGATCAACATAAAAGTTGAATGAAATAACAATAGCAATAAAATGGGATTAAAACCATGAATGTAAAAATCTCCGATAAATCCCCAAACATGTGCAATGTCATGAAAAGGAACCCCCAAAGGGCCCTACTAGTTATCAAAGCATTCACAGAAGCCCAAAACTAGAATCAAAGCTATTCCAAATACAACTTAGCCAAAATTACTAATCAAGCTTAGCACTAACAAGAAACTTAATTAGCACTAATCGGGTTCTCTCGGGTCGGGGTCTTACATACACCACGAGCCCAACTAATCAACGAATCCCGACTGTGAAATATCTACAATAAACAAATTTATTACGAATTTAGTAACGAACAATTGTAAATTGAGCAATAAATCCACAGTAGGTCTTACCTCTTAAGTTATAAACTCACTGGTATAATCCATGACAAAGTCCGATCCAGCCTGACTTTCCTATGTAGAGACCTGCAGAAGAAATGTTCGGAGTCAAACTTCCGAATTACATATACTGTTCGGATACACAGGTCCGAACTAACCTAAAATCTTCGGAGCTTTAAAACCGAACATATTGTATTTGTTCGGAATACAATATCCGCACAGAGCAATTTTGTTCGGACATAAAAGTCCAAACAGAATCAGTTTGTTCAGACCTGAAGTACCGTACATATCGGGAACTCTACTCCTTCCCAAGCAAGAATTTTTTTACAAAAATGGCAAAAAATAAGAAAAAAATTCACATAGAAATGGACCTTTCCACTGCTGCTCTGATTGAGAGGCACGATTTCATTGTTCTTTTCTTCCTTCATTGCACTAGAAATATCTAATGAAAAAAGTTAAGAACAAGAAGAAGGAAAGATGGAGGAGATGGAGGAAAATGAGTTGGTTAAGAACAGAAAATGGAGGAAGATGAGTTGCCCAAAACAACAATGAAGTAGAGAATGAGAAGTGGAGACTAACATGTGGAGAAGATGAGTTGTGTGTGGGAGTATGTTTAGAGAAGAAGATCAGTTGCGTGTGAAAAGAACATATTTTTTTAGTTTTGGTGGGAGATTGGATATTTTGGTCATTTCATAAATGGGTTAAAATGTAATTAAAATAAGTTAGATTCCTTGTGTGGGAAAAGTATTATTTTGTGTGCCAATAGCAAAGCCCAAAAGAAAAGAGACGTTGTGTAATTGAAGGGTATATTGGTCATTTAAAAAAGTTGAAAATACATTGAACACTATTATATAGTATTTGTTTTTACAGTGACAACCGATTGAAATGAATGCAAAAAACTTGACAATTACTTGAAGTTATCAATTCACAGGGATCCTCTTTGAAAAAGGATGAAAAGTAAAGTCCTTTTTCGTAATTCTCCAATATTTACTCACTTTTATCCCTTTTATGAATCAAAGAGGATCCATATCAATTGATTATTTCACAAAAGTTGTGAAGTGTTTTTTCCCTCTTTCAATTGAATCCACATTTTCAAATTAGAGATAATAACAGTATTAAATTTGTTTTGCAAGTTTCCAGATTCACTAAAATACGCTTCCAATTGTGTAGAAGAACCCTTTTTGTTTTTCCCAATAGCAAAATACTTCTCCTCCCTTTTAGAGAGACATCCCTTTCCTTTTACATAATTTCTCTTCCTCCAACTGGAGTCATCCGTTCCTACTTTTCCTTTTTCAAGGATTTTGTGAAGTGAATGGCCACTTTAAGAGACTAAAAAAAGGTGAGATCATGTAAAAAAACGTAGAAAATTTCAAAAATCACCTCTTTTTTTTTGTAAATATAGTCAAAAGGCTATTCTCTCGTTCCTCTAAACGAAAAAAGTAACTCCCTTTTTTAATCCGAAAAAGTCAAAAAAGTTCCTTCTCTTGCCACTAAATGACAAAAGGTCAAGATGATGAAATCTGAGATTTTATACTTTTTGATATGATCCATGTCCTTTTCTTGTCTTTTAAAACGACCATTCACTTTAATTCACTTTAATTACAAGTGAATTACCCAAACAAGAACTCTTTCGCCAAGGCATTTCACCTTCGTATATGAATCTCTACTACATCAAATTGTAGACTTATTAAAATTTACCCATTCACTTGAATGTTCACAATAGTCATCTAAGGCATCCTTGATTTCTCTAACCTCATCTACCATGATGGGTTAGGCTTGGGCCCCTGTGGCCACTCTTAACCCTAAAATAGAACCCATACTCCCAAGATGAAAAGGCATGGGGAGCTGGGTCCCCTTGCCTGAGACCTCTTTGAAGGCCTAAAACTACTAAAGTGGGAACCATTCAAAAGAATAGAGAATAAGACTGAGGATATAATTATCTAGCTAGGCGCACAAAATAACTATGAAAACTAAACGCATCAAGGGTGTTCCTGATGAAGTCCTATTCCATCCTATCATAGGCTTTGGCCATATCTAATTTTAGGACCCCCTTGAGTTTGCCAACCACCACATTAGAGATGATTTTATAAATAAAATTACAAAGGTTGATTTGCCTAAAATCATTCGTGTGGCTGACATTTGTATTAACCATGTGTTTCCATCGTTATGGGTTAATACTACTAAATAGAAGTAATAATGAAGTTTATCAAACTTTGATATTCAACAACCACGAGGATTGTGGGATCAAGTCATGTTACCATTTAAAAAAAATAGAAAAAAAGATGAATAAATAATCCATGTTTTTGCATTCCTACGGCAAAATGAGCAATTCATGTGTTAGTTGACATTTAAAAGCACATTAAAAGTCTAGTTCAGAAGAAATAAACTAGAACTCCTAGAGAATAAAGAGCTTGTATAATAACAAAAAGCACAAAGAGAACAAAGGGAAATCCATTATTGTAGATACGATCTCATCACTTAAATACTGTAAAAAGAGGAACAAGAGAACCAGTAAAATAAAAAGGCATGCATGCATTCAACTGCTTTTAGATCAAACTTCAGCAAATCACATCTTTGTATCTCTCCCCAGCATATGGAAGCAAATAATATTATCTTTATTTTTTCAATTGCGTAGCCTCTTAAGTGGAATCACATCTTCTATAGACTCCATCTGCTCAGCTACCAAAACAATTGAAAGGAGCTTTCAGAATTTGAACCGAGAAAGAAGCCGCACAATCAAGGAGTGACCTCGAGCCTTGGTTCAAAGCAAAAACCAGTGAAGAGTTGAAGAGGGAATCTTTTAGTCACTGGGCACTTCTGTGACCACTTCCATTGCTTCCGGTTCATGTCAAAACCAAGTAGCGCAGGGGCTCCATAGCTCTGGATGTAGATAAGGTCGTCGGTACCACTGCTTGCAAAGACATCATCAAACTCTTTGAATCCTTGAAAAAACTTGTGGGGCATTCTAGAAACCTCTATCCACTCTTCATCACCGCCCCTCCACCCTGTCAACACCTCTGCCATGGAAGTAACCCATGTTTGTGTTTCTGAATCATAGACATGGATGGAAAGATCCCATTGAAGGAAATCATCAAGCACTTGCTTAGATTTCACGACAGCAACAGTATAACAATGAGACTTTCGATCCATAGAGAGTACAAGTGCACTGTAATATGATTTCAGACCCGGTGGCTCCTGGAGCCTCTTCGCTGCTCTTGTTATGGGATTACAAACAAAGAGCTGACTTCTACTGTCATTATCCATGAAACTGTATATGTGACAAGCCCTTCCCGAACTAAAGCACTGAAACAGAATGCTCTGCAGAACCTGTTGTATACCCAACAAGAAACAAGGAAGCACAAATAACTATACCCTACAACTGTTAGATTGAGAGTAAACAAACTGTGATGGAGATCAAGTTAGGAAAATCTGAACTCAATTGATCTATCTCATTAAGATCTTGCAGCAATTTAAATACACAGAGATAACTGCCCACTTCCTAACAAATAGCAACAACTCACCCACTAAGAGTTTGACCCAGTAAAAGATAACCCATTACACTAACCACTTTCTCAACACTAGAGAAGTGTAAGACACGTACATAACAAACTAAACTTATAACTAGGAACTCAATAACAAAACTGACTGAACCCATAAGAAAAATCTACCCAACAGATATGACCCATTATGCAGAACCCATTTCTGCATTATTTCAACACTTCCCCATTATGCAGAAATCTACAACTCCCAACATATTTCTGAACTGCTCAAATTTAATTGAAGGTAATGGTTTTGTAAAAATGTCAGCTAGCTGTTTATTAGTGTTGCAATATACAATCTTGATGCTTCCATTCGCCACCAACTCACGGATGAAATGATATCGCAACTCAATGTGCCTTGTACGATTGTGATTCACTGGATTCTTGGTAATTGCAATTGCAGACATGTTGTCACAGTAGATTACAATGCCTTCCTTCTGATCTTGCTTCATGTCTGCCAAAATTCTTCTTAGCCAGATTGCTTGACAAGCAACTGAAGTGACTGCTATGTATACTCAGCTTCAGATGATGAAAGAGCTACAGTAGATTGCTTCTTTGAGCTCCATGAAACTGCACCAGAACCTAGGTTGAAGACGTACCCAGTAGTGCTCTTGTGATCGTCAAGTGAACCTGCCCAATCACTATCAGAAAAACCACATAAATTAAGACTGTCAGTCTTACAGAAAATAGCATAGGAGCTTGTCCCCTTCAAGTATCTCAACACCCTTTTGGCTGCAGCAAAATGGATCCTACTTGGGCTTTGCATGAACCTTGACAATAGACTTGTAGCTTGGATAGTGTCAGGTCGGGTGTTTGTGAGATACAACAAGCTTCCGACTAAACTTCGATACACCTGAGCATCAATCTTATCTACCCCATCATCTACACGAAATCTTTCATTAGTGTTCATGGGTGTCCTCATTGGGTTGCAATCCTTCATCTTAAACTTCTCAAGAAGATCATGCACATATTTTTCTTGTGAAAGAAATATGCCATGATCACATTGTTTCACTTCCAAACCAAGAAAAAAATTCATCCTTCCAAGATCAGTCATCTCAAATTCATCAATCATAATTTTTTTGAATTCCTCCATTAATGCAACACAACTACCAGTGTAAATCAAGTCATCAACATAGAGGCATACAATAAGTACCTCATTTTCTCCTCTTGACTTGACATACAGAGTTGGCTCACTTTCACTTCTTTGAAACCCATGGTTAGTGAAATGACCATCAACCCTCTCATACCAAGCCCTTGGCGCCTGTTTTAGGCCATAGAGAGCTTTTTTTAGTCAATAGACTTTGTGTTCTTCACCAGCAACTTCATATCCTAGTGGTTGCTGCACATAAACTTCCTCATCCAAAACACCATTTAAAAAGGATGATTTTACATCAAACTGATAAACAATCCATTTATGATGGGCAGCAAAGGCCAAAACAGTTCTAATAGTATCAAATCTAGACACAGGAGCATAGCTTTCAATGAAATTGATACCTTCTTGCTACATGTAGCCCTTTGCTACTAACCGTGCCTTGAACTTTTGAACCGAGCCATCTGGCTTGAACTTTGTTTTGTAGATCCATTTCAGTCCCACAACCTCTTTGCCATCAGGTAGATCAATGAGCTCCCATGTATCATTTTTCTCCAATGCCATGATTTCTTCATCCATAGCAACACACCACTCCTCATGTTGTACAACTTCAACAAACTGACTTGGGTCCTCAGCTTGAGTGAAATGGCAGGTTTCATATATTTCTTGTAGAGACCTCAACTTCCTAGGTGGAGATGGAGATGAAGAGGAAGATGAAGATGAACTTGAAGATAATACAGGGGAGGATGTAACAAGAGTTTCACCTTCACCTGTTGGAATTTCCTCTTCAAGAATTTGAACTTGACCGGGTTGCTCTGCTTTCCATTGCCAACTACCATGTTCAGCAAACTTCACATCACGATTAACAATGAGAGTTTTTGTGAGAGGATCATAAAATCGGCAACCTTTTGTTTCAACACTATAGCCCACAAATATGCATTTAACAGCATTATCATCTAGCTTTTGCCTCTTTTGTGAAGGAACATGCACATAAGCAACACACCCAAAAACTTTAAAATGTGTTACCTTAGGCTTTTGACCATACCAACTTTCAAAAGGAGTCTTGTAGGGCAATGCTGTGGTGGGACTTCGATTGAGAATGTAAGCAGCTGTATGTATTGCTTCAGCCCAAAGTGAATTTGGAAGACGCTTAGCCTTGAGCATGCATTTGGCCATCTCAACAAGACTTCTATTTTTCCGCTCCGCTACACCGTTTTGTTGCGGCGTGTACCTAGCTGTCAACTGTCTACGCAAACCAAATTTTTCACAAAAGAGATCAAACTCCTTAGAAACAAATTCTCCACCACAATTTGTCCTCAAGGTTTTTAAGAAAAAACCACTCTGCTTTTCAGCATAATTTTTGAATTTTTTAAAGAGAGGCAATGCATCAAATTTTTCTTTGGCAAAATACACCCATGTCATTCTGCTGTAGTTATCCACAAAGACAACAAAATACTTACTGTTGTTGAGTGATGGTGTCTACATAGGCCCAAACACATCAGCATGTACCAACTCAAGTGGGCTTGAGGCTTTCCAAATGCACAACTTTCACAAATTTCACTAACATTCTGAATTGGAGGCAAACCATGCACCATGTCCATTTGAAACAAAAATTCCAGGCTTTTAAAATTCAAATGGCCATATCGATTATGCCAAAGCCAATTATCATCTATCAATGATGCATTTAATGCATGCTTGTCACTGCCAAGACTAAGAGGAAAAATTTTGCTTTTTGTCGTAGGAATTTTAGCCAACAAAACTTTCATAGTCTTATCTTGGAACAAAAAACATTTCAAATCTTGAAAAACAAGAGAATAGCCATCTAACAAAAATTGTCCTACACTCAACATATTTGAATCCAAGTCTGGCACATACAATACATTTTTAATGGAATCAAAGCCACATGAGTTACCTTCACAGTGCCTCTGCCTTGTGCTTCATGAATGTTGCCATCTCCCATCTTCACCTTGCTAGTCACAGACTTATCTAAACTAATGAAGGCCTCCAAGTTACCTGTCATGTGATTACTACACCCACCGTCCACAAACCAATCAGCTGGACCACATTCTTTAGTAGAAAGAAAATGCCAAAAACAAGTTTTCATTTTCAGCTTTCTCCTTTTCTGTATCTTGTTCTTCAGCAAACTTAGCATATTTTTCTTTAAGTCTACAAAATATTTCTATATGACCGAACTTCTTACAGTAATAACATTGAATCCTTCGGTTTTGATTTTCACCTTCATTGTACTGTTGATAACTGCCTCCTGAACGATTTTCACCTTCATTGTGTTGTTGATGGCTGCCTCCTGAGCGTCCTCCACCTCTTTTTCCTTTATAGTAGCATCCACCACGTCCTCTACTTGCTGAATTCCTGTTGCTAGAATCACCTGTACTACAATCCTTTTCTTTTGACAAATTTAGCTTAGTATGGAAAGCACTTTCAACAGAGTTTTTATGTTGCCTTTTTAATTGCTCCTCATGAGATTGGAGAGATCCAGACAATTCATCCAAAGTGAGTGTGGTTAAGTCTTTAGATTCTTCTATTGCAGCCACAACATGATCTAATTTCACAGGCAAACTACGCAAGATTTTCTCAACAACTCTTTGTTCATGCAAATCATCCCCATATTTTCTAATTTGATTGAGTATATCTTGCACATTAGAGGTGTAATCATGCACAGATTCACTATCTTTCATAAACAAACTCTCAAATTTTCTACGTAGAGTTTGGAGTTTGATAGGTAAATGCCTTATCACTGCCTTTGTAAGATCCTGCAACAGTTTAAATACACAGAGATAACTGCCCACTTCCTAACAAATAGCAACAACTCTCCCACTAAGAGTTTGACCCAGTAAAAGATAACCCATTACACTAACCACTTTCTCAACACTAAAGAAGTGTAAGACACGTACATAACAAACTAAACTTATTACTAGGAACTCAATAACAAAATTGACTGAACCCATAAGAAAAATCTACCCAACAGATATGACCCATTATGCAGAACCCATTTCTGCATTATTTCAACAGAAACAAACTAATCCATATGAAGAGGCAATAGACCAGTTTGATGTTTCAATGCATGGAAGTTCAAGGCCATACCATTTTCGAAGGATTGGATCATAGGCATACCCTCCAGCATCATCACTGCTTGTAAACATGAAATACCAGGGCTTCTGCGATAACATGTTCCCGTTCCATAAGAACCTTCTCGAGTTGACGAATTCGTTCCACCTTTTACACACAGATCTTGCCCTAAATAAGCTTGCAATGGGCAAATAGGAAAGAATTCTCTCTAGCAGATCATCAGGCAGAAGAAAATCTAATGAAACCAATGAACTTTTGTCGCCTTCATCGCTAATCTCAGAAAATGTTTCAAACTTCACAACTTCACCTACACTATTACAATGATGCGACACCCACGATGTTTCGCCCTCCATGTCCAAGATAGAACTCTAACCAGAAAGAACAACTGGAAGGAAAAGAACACACGAAAAAGAAAAAGAAAAAGAAATCCTTATCATTAAACAAGAATCTCAATATATACATAGAGAGGTTCATAAAAAAAAAAGAACCATTCAACTATCTCAACATTCAAGAGGAGAAACAAAGGAAGAAAAAAGAGAACTGACCCATTACAACCCTTCCAAAATTATCCATGACACTGTCCAATAATCTCATAGTAAAGGAGAACGAATTAAAGAGTTGTTCTTTTGCAGTAATTTACATATGAAATGATTCCTATCTATAACAGCTAAACTTCATCACATTTGTTTGCGCAAATTTACGCATCACATTAGTAAATGAGATGTGGAAATTGTGTAAATAAGGCAATTTACTCACCAAAATTTTTACACCTGTATAAATGTGAAAATCAACTTCACCCCTCTTACACAAGGCGCGAGTACACTTCTTACATGGTGATTGCATTCGCAGGGGGTGGGCGCTTCAAACATCTTTATTTTTTTTTATTCCTATGGGCCCCTTATTTGTAATCCAAACCATTCAATTTGTTTGATGGACTAATTAACCCCAAGAACTTAAAGCTGATTATCTAAAATCTTCATGGAGGTTAAGTAATTTGTGAAAAAGTCCTCACCAGTATATCTAATTTCCAGCATTTTTGTGGGCCCTCAATTCAGGATCCAAACCGTTCAATATTCTTGTTCTGCGCCTTATCCGCATGGTGTTGCCGTAGAATTCAAGGGCATTTTATTTGAAGGGTCCAATGACAGCAATGCTGTCGTTGCTTATGATTTGGACGCCGGTGGGCACCTCAATGCTCATTGGGTGCTGGATGAGCTTCTGAGGTGTTCCAGGGTCCTCCTTTACTCTATCCTTCCCAGGGCTTCCTCACCGATCTCGATGGTGGCCGTATGTGTTTACTGTTTAACGGCCTGGATGGCGATCAATGGACTATACGTGTGGAGGTCTTTTAGGTTTCCATAACCACAGTTGGCGACCGTCCTGTGGTATGTCGCGGGAGTCTCCACTCTTATTATCTTGGATCATGGAATGATTATAACCCAGTAACTTACTCCGTCTTTGTGTAAGCAAATATTTATAACACCCCTTCCCTCTTTTATGTTCTGTTTTTTCATTTCGTTGTTTTTTTTTTTTTTACTATGGTATGGTGGTGATGATGTATATATTATTGTATGGCATGTACTTGATGAGCATTGAGACTTTTTTTTTATAGGTGTGATCATTCGAACAAGAGTGATATTGAGGCTGATGCAAGTTCCGGATCGTATAGTTATGTTCTTTGTAATTTTGCTTATTAGTGGTCATTTTAGGAGTTATTATTAGATTCCATTCTGGATTTTATAATAGTTATGAGTATGCAAACTATTCGTAATTCGATAATTATCTTGTATGTGGCATTACCCTTGTTTATTACATTGAACAGTATAGCAACATAGACTAGCTTGGATAGGATGAGCGATAGAAGAAATTATGACTGAATCACTCTTGTGAGAGGCATTTGGTGGTTATCTGGGCTTGCCTTGTGATTACTTTTAGGTTGCACACAATTGTGTTTGATATAGCATTTATTACTGCCATAGATATTTCTGTGAGCGGATCTTTTTCTAACAGGTGATTAACTTATTGGGCTCTTCCTATTAAGTGTCTACTTCACTACAATTTTGTATGGGGATAAATACTTTTTTTCACCTTGTGGTTTCGTCCAGGAAAACATTGCCTCCCTAATGTATAAAAAATACTCATAACCCCCTATTGTTTTCGGACCGGACCAAATTGAAACTGTTAGATTTTCGTTCCAAATTGACGGAAGATGTATCACACTTGCCACATATGTGATGTTGGTGTAGGAGGAAATTGTTTTCATCCAAATTATTCATTTTTAATGACAAAAATGCCCCTTTAACAAAATTGTGAGCCCCCATTCTTCTTTGAAACATGGGAAGGGTACTGGATCGATGAAGCAACCAAAAGCTGGAACCTCGGGGCGGTAACGAGTCGAGCTTCAAGATTCTCAAGCTTGGCTCATTAACAAAATGAGCTTAAAAATAAGTGATGAGAGCCTAAAAGATACATTTTAGGCCCCTTAATGAGGACTTGGTTATACCGTCGGAAGGGATTAATTAGCTTAATTATGTTGTTTTATTGTTTGTAGGTATTACAGATGCAAGGAGCGAAATTCAGAGCTAAAATGGAAGAAATCTCACAAAGCATGACAAACCGGAGTTGCAAGTAAGAAAGCGTGCCAAATATGGGAAGAGGCTCAAATAAGAAAGCAAAGCAAGAGTCCAAACATGCCTTGGACGTCCAACATGGGTCCCACTCACCCCATAGCATGCCAACATGGAAGTTCTTTTAATTGCACCATTATTCTCGGAATTTTCAGGGGCAGCAACTTGAAATGGTCATAACTTTCAACTCGAGTGTTGGATTAGTGTAATCTATGTACAGTTGGAAAGCTCTTTTCGAGTAGATATCCGTGGAGTCCAAGATTGTATAAATCGGAGCTATATCGAGGGAGATATGACCTCCAGAAGTTCGTTGTGATGACCAGTACCCGGAAGCCACTACCTCCTGGCGTCCAGATGCCCGGAACTTGGCGTCCGGACGCCCGTAGGCAGAGCGGTGCGCAGAAATTTTTATTCTTGGCGTCCCGACGCCCGGAAGCTGGCGTCCGGACGCCCGGACCATCTGGGAGTCCGTCTCATGTGCGTTTCTAAGAAGTTTTTCATCCCAAAACTTATAAATAAGAGCCCAAACTCGTTTTTGGGGATATTCACATTTTGGGAGAAGGTCTGGAGCAAGGTTTTGGAGCTTTTGGAAGCGCGTCAATGGGGATTTCATCAGAGATTCTTCGTCAACCTCTTTCCATGCGTAACTAAATCCTTATCTTTGGGTTGTGATGAAGCTCTAATCTTTTGTTTATGGTGATGTATAGGTTTAGGGTTTTATTTTAAACGCTTTTGGTTATATGACAAGATGTTAATCCATTGAATGGATTTTATTAATGCAATATCTCTTTCTTTGGTATTTTAATCTTGTAGATTTGAATACTAAGTCATATAATATGCTTGAATGAATGTGTTTGTTAGATCTAGGATAATCTATGCCATAGAGATAGGTTATGCCCCGATTCACATCCACATCCTTTATTTGTTGACTCTGAAGGTTTGTAACCAGGATGAGTCTCTATAGCGTTGATAGTGAAACCCTAGGTCTATACTTGCCATTGTGCGAGGTTAGAGTGGATTCGTACCCTTAGATCTTTTCTCTGATTGAATCAACCCTGTCTTTTAATTTGTTAATTTAGAAATCAAAACCCATCAACCCAACACTTTGTTTTCTAGTTTGGATTAGTTTAATAATCAGAACTTTGTTTTCCAATAGGATTAGTTTAGGAATTTAGGAAACAACACAACTTAGCCTTTTTGTCCCAGTGGATACGATACTCGGTTAACATCTCTGCTTTTTCAAGCGGAGATAATAGCGGAGAATAAATTATATTTGAAACCCTGTTTTAGGACTGGTCAATAAGCTTGAGCTTGGCTCGTCAGGAGCCCGAGCCAAGCCTTACTGAGCTTTCAAATAGAGTTAAAAATTCAAACTTCAAATTAAAGCAATTCCAAACTCGAACCCTAGATCTGACCCTAAGAAAGTTTCTTCTAATCGACGCGTAATCTCATGTTCAACTACCAATACACTCATACATAGTTCATATACATATACAAAAACATATATATATATATATATGTGTGTGTGTGTGTGTATGTGTGTGCGCGCGCTTAATTTCATCTAATTGAACCACAAAAAAACTTGGCAAAGTGTTCCCTAAAATAATTACGCTCAAATCACTTATACAATCTTTAGTTATTGAACCTTGCATGTATGTGTGTGTAAATGTATTCTCTCTAATGAGCTTTCGAGCCGAGCCCGAGCCGATAATGAGCCTTTTTTAAAGTTCAAGCTTGGTTTGTTAGTTCAAACAAACTCGAGCCCGCCTGTCGATTACCAGCCCTACCAGAACCAGAACATGTAAACAGTAACACTTACCTATCCCTTCTCATATTCTTAACAGGGAACTACCCTGTCCCGCCCTCCTATTGTCACAAGATGCACTACACTGTTAGCCATGGCGAGGTGTTGGGCATGATGTTTTGCTATTCAATTCCTGCACTATTGAATATTCCAATTGGACAAAGATGGAAATTTTCATGACTGGGATTTAAATCTTTAATAAGACGCAGTGTTAAAGTACACAACATCCAAATCTGAATCCAATATGTAGCTGAAAGCTTCTAAGCTCCTGATGTTTGTGTTAGGTGACCTCCTAATCACGACCTGTGGTGAATCTCAATCCATTGAAGCACCACCAATATACCATTATACCAATCTCTATGTTACTGTAACCCAATGAATAATGAATAAAAGAAGAAACTACTACAAGAAAACGATTGAGCCCATGTGAACAGATCAATAAACTTTGCCTTGGCCACCATCTCCTTTTTTACCCTTATGACTCTTTAATGGTGACAAATGCTGAAAAGAAGTTGAACCCAGTTTAGATGCTGCCATGACTCCACCTTCAAGCCCACAAGCACCACTGCCTCTCCACCGTGGTGCCACTGCTGGCCGCTGTGGCGATATAAGTGAAACACCTTGCGGTGTTATGTTAGAGTGGTAGAATGGTGGCACCTATGAAAGTTTTTTTCTCTTGCGATGGATTCCTCTTTTTCTCTCTCTAAAACTCTGTCTCTGTCTAAAATGTTTGTGATTCTTCACTTTCTTCCTCTCCCTCTCTCTCTCTAATTGTCCATTAGTGGAGTTACATATTTCACTGTGGTCCACGAACACAAGGAGGTTATAGTTATATTTTTAACTATTAGGGAGGTAATGTGTTTCCCGCCAAAATTGCAAGGAAGTAAAAAGTAATTACCCCTTTTAGTATTGATTGGTGAATTTATCAGACGTGTAATTCAAAGGATGCATAGAAAGGAAAATTAACCATACCTTTTTTCCACAAATTATCCAATAATGGAAAATTAGTTTTGCTCCTGGAAATTCAATTGTTTATTTTTCAGAAGCTACTTTTGGTGGGTGTTGGGTGGATATTGCTGGAGTGAGATGAAAACTTCATAAGGCGAGGGCTGGTTGATGAGAGATGCTAGTCATATTCACAAGCTGCTAATCTAAGGGGCTGGTTCGAACTCTTAATTCGGGTTAGGTGGTGTCCTAACTCAAGCTATTTTAGGCCTGTTTACGTATGTTTTCTCATATGAATCTTGTGTATGTGCCTATTGGGGATCCCATTTCTGTACCAATTCAAGATGTCTTATTGGATTCATGTATAAACAAGCGGGACTCGTCAAGGTATGTGTAAATAGGTATAAGTTAGATCATGCAAGAATAGGCTCCACTATCCTATAGATGTCTGTTGGTGGTGGGGATACTAGCGAGGCACGTGCGCCTGCACTAGCAAAGGAGAGTATGCAGAGGTGGGTTGCCTGTAGTTGGGGGTTTCAGCATTGGTGGCACTGATTTGGGTTATTAAGTATGACTAATTTTGCTGTAGAAATTAAAATGAAAACACTGATTTGACTTGACTTATTTTAGTTATTTTAGGTAACTCTAGATTTTGTATGATTTGGTGATATTTGGTTTTAAATATTAGTAACCAAATATGAGTTCTCTTTGGAGGTTAAGTGACTGAACAGCTCTAGGGACACTGACACTTAGCACTGAATGGTGCACCTACGGGGATACACCAACATTTGTACCGTCAGTGCACCATTCGGTGCCCCCCGCATTTTTCTAATTGACTCTGTCACCAAGTTATTTCTGGTGTTTTGGCTAACTTATTTTTATGCAGGAGGTGAATGGAAATGATTCTATGATAGCTCTCACTGTTGAAACTAAATATTTATGCTTCTCTTATACTAGACTTAGATAATAATTATTCGTCAAGTGGTTGATATGCGTAATAGAACTTCTAAGCTTGAAGTCTAATGAAGGTTTTTTGCAGGCCACGGTGTTGAAACATTTTAGAGGAATTCCATTCTTTTTTATTCTTTTGAATTGGAGGGCCGTTGTGAGTTAAATACCAATGTATTTTGTACTGTTGTAGCTTGTAGTGATGTTGGAGGACTCATTGTTCTCCATTCCTTTGTACTCTTTCCATATTTTATTTAATAAAATTGTCGTTTCCTATATAAAAAATGAAGTGTTTTTGTTGTATGTATTTCAAATTTCTTTTGGTCTCTTTTATTCTCTTTCTCACTCTATATCAGAATGAGCATTCAAATGTGGTGCTTGTTTTCTTGACAGTTGTGGAGACTTGAAGAAGCATATTGAACATGCTGTAGAGTATGTCAAGGGTGATCATAAGAAGCAAAAAACTACATTGCCTGAATAGGTTAGTTATTTGAGATCAAGCATCCATACCTCTCTCTCTCTATATATATATATATATATATATATGCGGGCGTTATTCCTTAAGTGTTCCTGAGTCCTGACACCATTTTCCAATAAAAGTAAATTCTTCGGATGCTTGCACTCCCCTGCAAACCATTTTGAATTGAAAGTAAATTCTTCAGGTGCTTGTACTCACTTGCAAACCTCGTATGTGGGGGAGGTGGGGCTGTCTCTCTCTCTCTCTCTCTCATGCAAGGCATTGCTTAATGAAAAGTTAGGGATAGCTTTGGTTTGTGAAATATTACAAGTAGTATTTTGATGTGTGTTTGAAGTATCATCTTTTTTTTTTTTTTGGTTAATTTCAAGAAGAGATCTCAAGGCGGGAAAATCTCTGGTTTACTGATTTGTTCTTCTGTTCATCTACCTTTGATAAGTAATGTTTCTTGCCTTTTGAGCAAAATCTTAACCTGACAACCTTTAATTACCATGGACGGTTTTTCTTGGACTAAAATAATTCTTGGATTGGATTGAAGCCCAAAGATGTTGTTATTGGCTTTGTCAGAGGGTAGGAGTTTCTAACTGGGTCTCTATGGCTATATGTATGCATGTGTGCGTCTGAGTGTGCATGCTTCGTGTGCTTCTTTTGTTCTATTGATTTTTGTGATTCGTGTTATAGGTTTCTGCATTTTGTTGTTGTTGCCTCATTAAAAACCATTTTCAGTGAAATGTTCAAAGAAGGAAATTACTTATGGAATGTACCAAACATACCCCAAAATCTCTTAGTTGCTCAACTAATTATGACGTATTTACTGTCCTGTTTTGGTTAATCTGCCATATATATATATAGTTATGAGAGATACTCTCACCTTATTATGAGAGATAAGGTGGGGGCCCTCACAATTAAACTGTTGGCATTAGATATGGATGTGAAGGCCCCCACTTTATCTCTCATAGTAAGGTAACAGTATCTCTCATAGGAGCATCTCCCTATATATATAATAGATGTTTCTTGTACTCATATATTATATTTTTTTCTTTAATCAGATCAGGATCATAGCTTGGTTGTCCTATATCCAAGTTGCTTAATCCTATGGTCATGCATTATTGAGATATTGGTGATCCATGAAATCTAAGAAGTCAAACACCCTGTAGCTGTAGCGAATCTGGATTTGACTTGGATATTTAAATGAATCTCATTGACCGAAAGGCCTAAAGTATATGTATTTTATTAATATATTTAATGAATCTTTCCTAATTTTAAAGTCTTAATCCTCTAAGCATTAGGAGAATCCATTAACTTGTAGATATCTATTGCTCCTTTCTATCTATTCATTAAAGTACTACATTAGGAGGGATCATGATTTTGGTGCGTGATTGCCTAACCCTTGTAACTGTGCTTCTCTAGACTTCTTTTTTCCTCTTTTTTGTGCAATTAAGACCCAATAAAACCAAAATCGTTTTTCTTAGGTACTGGTCATAGTACCAGAACACCCGTCAAACTCGTTTTTTCCTTGCTTAATTCAAGCCCCAGAAGCCTTATCCCTCAATACATCTTCTACACACGCTAAGACCTACTATAGCCACTGTCAAACCAAATCAAACAAACCAACAAAGCCTTGTGCCCCAGTCATTTGGGATCGCCTATATGAATCTTTTTTCACTATTCCGCTCATAAGATTAGTTAAATTAACTAAATTCATATCCTTTTTTACTACAGCCTTTCATGTCAATTTAGGTCTTCCCTTTTACCTAGCATTGCCATCAACAATTATCATATCACTCTTACTAACTAGTGCATCTACCGTCTTCGCTGTACATGACCAAACCATATTAGTTTGTTCTCTCACAACTTATTTTTTTATTGGTGCTCCTCCTACCGTTTCATGAATGTATTCATTTGTAATTCTATCTTTCCTAGTCTTACCACACATTCATCTAAGCATCCGCATCTCAAGCTACACTCATTTTGTTAATGTGTGGTTTCTTAGTTCCCCACATACTGTCCCATAGAGCATTATTAGCCTTATACCTGTCCTATTAAACTTTCCTTTCAACTTTGTTGTTATCGTTCAATCGTATGATACTCCAGAAGCACTCTTGTACTTGAGCCAATCTACTTTGATTATATGGGTCACATCATCTCCAATCTCTCTCTTCTTATTAATAATCAAACCTAGGTTACAAAATTGCTCACTCTTTGGTATCTCATGGTTTTCGATCTTCACTTCATTATTTCTACTTCTGTTGTTGCTAAAGTTATATTCCTTATATTCAGTTTTAGTTCAATTTACTTTAAACCCTTTTTTACTTAAGTGATTCTTTTCAAATTTCTAATTTATTGTAAATTCCTCTTTTAGTTTCATTCACTAAGATGATATCATCCGTGAATAACATGCATAAGACAATATCATCTGTAAATAACATGCACCATGGTACATCATCCTGAGTATGCCTAATCATTTCATCCATTACTAGAGCCAATAGGTAAGGACTCGAGGCTGACCCTTAGTGTAACTCTATACTGATGGGGAACTCATTTGATCATTTCATCCATTATCGCTGCTGATATTTCATAGTAAACAGAGTTAAGAGTAGCTGGACCTTGGAGACAGTAGTTTTGAGGCTTGAAAGACCTCTGTATTTTGATAGACCTTCTAGCTGGTTAGTGTTTTGATAATGTAGATGAGAAACTTTTAAAGGGTTATTCAGGGACAGTATTGTGCTATGAAGAGTCAGTCACCTGTGAATAATAGCTTTGGCATTTTATTGAATTTTGGTTGCTAAGGAGGATCTTTGTCATGAGAGGACGATACTATTCATCCTTCTACATTTAGCACGATGGATAGCACACTGCTGGAGCTAGGATTTGCTATCCATCGTGCTAGATTTTAGCTTTAGCACGATTCATAGCAACTGTTGGAATTACTCTGAAGTATTTTCAAACAGCTCGACCTCATTCTTCACTAATTGGACTAGGACAGCAAAAATAGGAAATTAGTGAGACTATGAAATGCTTACACTATTTCAAATCACTTAGGATTACCTGTAATTCCCAAACAATATCCTCGAAACTTCATGACCAATGAAACAACAATTTTGTTCATGTCTAGGAAATTTGTAAAATTAGCAGGTTACTTTGACATCTAGAGCCTTAGATCACCGAGGATTAAACAATGTCCAAAGTCCAATACAAATTTTGATTTGCCATCAATTGTGTACAGAATGAACTAGAGTTACAGGACTTGCTTGTTGGGTGCATGTCTCACAAGACATATACATATTTCGTACACCCGGCCATGGGACGTTTTGCTATGTTTACCTAGTGCAATTTGAAAAGCCCATGTAACATAAACTGTTGCTATTGGGGGCTTTATATTTGAGTTTGGTGGCATGTGTCTTATCACTTTGTAGTGTATAATGGTCATGGTTTTTAAGTGGTTGCTTTAGTGATGTTGGCTATATTTCTGATGTTGCATTGTGTTGGTATTTATTGGTGATGCTTCTATTCATTCATTTATTTTTCATTCTTCGGTTTGAATGTATTATTGGCAGGACGAAATCTTGTGGAAGGCTGTTGTCAATGCGGGGACTAAAGCTTGCTAGTTCATGATTAGAAGCTTAGTAAAAGATAAGGTTTCGGATTCTCCGCATCCAAATCCATCAATTGCTGATGAGTCTTCCACATTTGAGGGAGAATGTGTCTCAAACCCTTAGCTTCCGAAAGGGTGTAACCCTCAGTGAAGTTGAAAGCTAGATTGCTTGCTGAAGGACAAAGGCAGGCCGCCCGTAGTGTAATACCCACAAATTCTGTCGTGATTGCTAAAAGTAAGAATAATAATGGTGTGTTAACCGTCAATATGAAAAATAAAAGGAAATTCAAAGGAATAAAAAATGGAAAGGGCCTATGAATGGTGTTTGCTTTAATTACGGGAAGCCTAGACACTTTAGTTCTCAATGCAGAAAGAAAAGGGGTAAGGTAGCCAGCAAGGTAAAGTGATCAAAGAACATGGTGATTATATTAAGATGGTCACAAAGTCTATCATGGTGGACACCGATGACAAGAATTGATGGATTGATTCATGGAAAGAGAATGAAGGATACAAGATTTAGAGATTTTGACTATAGAACTATTTTCGACTGGTTAGAATATGATTGTCTCTTGAAATTTGAACATGTGTATTCATATAGTTTGGTTATGATAGCTTTCTTTGATTACCGTAAACGTGCTGATTGCAAGTGTTTGAACACTTGAATATATTTTGATGTCAAAATAATAATAATAATAATAATAATAATAATAATAATAATAACCACGTTCCAGCTGTTAGGTATTTTAGTGTTGGCAAAATTCACGGGTTGGACAAAACTCTAGGTCTTTTGAGTTGTAATGTTTTTTTAGAAAAGGACTCTGGAGAAGAGAAGATTGGAAGGACTCAGAAGAATAAAGTTGGAGAAACAGAGCTGAATTTCCGTTCATCCAGAATGGGGTCCGCTCAAGCGAACGTCTCATCCGCTCGAGTGAAGGAAACAGATAGCCCAAATACACTGACAGAAGATTTTTATGCCAAGACAGAACCTCATCCGCTCGAGCGGACAGGTGCGCAGAAAACGGGAAAGTCTCTATTCTGATCCGAATTAGTTTCCCTTTGAGACTGTCTTTCCCAGTTTGAGTCCTACTTGTGCACTAAGTCTAAGGCACGAATTTGGGGCTATTGATAGGGTGTTTCTCTCAACCCTAGTGACACCACCAAGACACACAACTCTCATTGATCTGAGTCAGAGATATCTTAGAGAGAGTTAATTCTCTAGAGCCATTGAGAGATTATTCTGAAAAGCTGCTCTAGAAGGTTGTTGCTGCTTCTACTTTTCTTGTAGAAGATTGATCATCTTGGTTGACAAGGTGCGAGGAGATCAAGTAAGGAGAACGGGGCGCGGTGGATGTCATGTCAGTGGATTCTTTGCAAGAATAACTACAGTCCTTAGGTCGAGCTACAGACTGAGGTAAAGGAGTTTGTGAGTATATCTTGTAACTGTTCGTGAACTCTTGATTTCTGGTTCGTGGTTTTTCTCCCTGGATAGGGTTTCCACGCTAAATATTGTGTCTGTCTTCTTGTGGTGTGTGATTGGTAGATAGCTAGTTCTATATTGTCTGATTGATTTATTTCCGCTGCATTGATTGGTTAAATTAGAACTAGTAATCCATTCTAGTAGCCCTCAAGGGATTTTTTCACCAGCCCAGGGACAGATGCATCAAAACCACCCCTATTCCTAAATAGGACATCCTCAAACCCATTCAAGGAGACTTCTCTCTCCCTCCCTTAGGGCCTGTTTAGATAAATGAGGAGTGGAGTAAAATGAAGTGGAGTGCAGAGAAGTAGGTTGAAATTAAAGTAGAGTACTTCACTTCACTCCATTTGGATGCTTATTTTGAAGTTAAGGTTTGGAGTAGAATCAACTTTTACTCAAGAAAATTGAAGTATTTTGAGTTGAAGTGAAATGGAGTACATGTGGTTTCACAAGATTACTTCATCTATTGGGCCAGACTCATCCAAACAGGGTAAGAGTTGAAATTTTAGACTATTATGACCCATTTAACTTCACTCTACTCCATTTTTTGCCTATCCAAACAGGCCCTTAGGTTTGCACCAATAATCCATTTAGTTAGAGTTTTACGCCCAGGGTCAGAGGCATCAAAACCACCCTCCTATTTATAAATAGGACAACCTCAAACCCATCCATCCCAAATAGCCTTTTTCTCCCTCCTATAGGTTAAGGCTGTATCGTTGGCAATCCCAAATTCAAGCAAAACCTTAGTGCATGCATGCAGAATACTAAACTGAGTCATGGACGACAGGGCGGTTGAATAATTCAGTGTCTATCAAGGGTTTGCGCCTTTCATCGAGGCGTCTTTTGCTATAACATCTTGAATTCTTGTCATCTTGTGGCGTAGTCGGCACCGATGGTATTCATGACCTCTTTCCTTTTGCTTTTTCGTTCGTCAAATGGGTCTCCCTAAATAAAACTCAGCAAAACTCTATGGTGACGGCCGTGGGAGTGCATGTGTGTGGTGCATTCTATGTGTTTGTGCAGAGAGGAATGAGGAAGGGGAAGGAAGAAAAATGGAAACAAGTATTTTAAATTAAACTTTAATTTACAAAAAGAATTCTAAATTATTAAGTATTGACCCTAATTATTGTTTTGTCCTAATCGTGAGGGATAGTTGAGTTGGCCTAGGGCCACGGTTTGCACCTGGAGGTTGAGGGTTCGAAATTGCACTTTCAAGACGCCCTCTGTTATAAAATAAAACAAACCTCTTTAAACGTGCATGACATTTGGTCATTATTTGATGGAAAATGCAACACCGCCGTCAATTGAAGCAAAGTGGCATCAATTCAATTTCTTTAATTCAAGGGGTGAATTGTAAAAGTTAATCTTAATTTGAGGGGACAAATTGGCACGCATAGTGTGTTTCATGGAATTTTACCAAAATTTATTTCTTTTTAATGGAAACAATCAAATAGGAAGATAAAGAGATTGCAGATAGAGATTCACCCAAGTTATTTAACGTAAATCACTAGAAAAAAGAAGTCATCGAAGGTTACTTTCACTGCTACCCTATTGGATTATCCAAGTAAACGATTGAATCAGTTTAACTGGTTTCAAATTTACAATTATTATGTATAATAAAATTATATTAATATATTTTATTATAGTTCTGGCCATATCTGTATCTTTATTATTTAGGTTTTGATGTACCAACGTGTCCATATCATATCGTATACCGTATCCATAATTCATAGTGAGAAACAAAATATTTATCGCTAATAATTTAGCAAGAGCTGTTAGAAGTAGATATGCATGTCGGCAAATGATGAGTGCCTTTGTGAACTAGTATGATGACAAAGTTAAATTATATCTTAAATTATATCTCCTCATTATTTCTTTATAAGATGTAAAGCTACGACCTTGATAGGCTTGTCAATTTAGCCTGTTGAAATGAGTATCTCGCTTAGGCTGGCCCGTCCCAAACTTAAAAATACAAGGCTTTTAAAAAGATTTGAGCCCAGCGAGTTGGGCTTGGATAATTATTTGAAAGCCCGGTTAAAATGGGATTGGGAATGAACATAGCATGCTCAGCCCGTTCAGGCCTGGCCCAGCCCGCTTGCAATGTTATTTTACTCATTTTTATATATTTCAATGAGAACCCTCCAAAAACTCCCTCCAAAATGTCTCTTTCCTCCACCATTTCTCATGAATTCAATCACTTCCCATCCCCACCAAAAACCCACACCATGAATTGACGGTGACTCAATTTGATACTTGGACTGGATCCACTATTGAGTTTAGGATTGAAATTTTTTATAGATTAATCACCCTTGATTTTGAAGACTTAATATCTACTATTTAGCATCTAGACTTTTTAAATTTTGATCAAGCTTAAATTTTGTCTGTCCCTTATCTGGTCATCATTACCATCTTTATTAAGAAGAGAGCTTCACCCATTAAGAAGAAAAAAGGCGACTCCATTGATGAAATGCCAAAGCCCAGGCCCGGCCCAAGCCTATACAAAATGAGATTTTACATAGGCTCGCTCAATTTAGAGCCGGAATTGAACAATCCCCGACAGGCCATTCCAAAATTTGGGACAGGGTTGGACAACACATGCCCAGACCCGGCCCGGCCCATTGATAGGCCTAGACCCTGATATTATTAGGGGTGTTCATGGGCCGAGCCAGGCGGGGCTAAGGAATATCCAGGCCTGGCCCGGCTTTTAAACGGTTTGTCCAAGCACGACCCATGCCGAAATTGAGCTCCAAGGAGTTGGCCCAAGCCCAGCCCGATTGGAAATGTGTAAGCCTGAGCCCGGCCCGAGATTGATATATAATTAAAAAAGAAAGCAAAATTACAGTCCTCATTCCTCTCCATTAAAGTATATGAAATTTGAAAATCTCTTATTGCAGAACAACAATATTTCATTAACATTATTGCAATCTAAAATAAACTTGCTACTTATACATGTCCTGGATGGAAGATTCAACACATCAAGGCATCCAGGCCTTTTGCTGGAAATACATTGCAAAGAAAGTTCTGAAAACGAAGTGAATATGCCTTGGGAGTTACAGCTGAGATCGATTGGGAGTCAAATTGCAGAGGCTTGTAGACATGTTCCATGCTCTTCACCATGTTGTAATTCTGAAGAATATCTATTATTCCAACATACAATAAAACATTGTAATCTTCCTTTTTGTCACTCTCTGATGAGTTGACACACTTCCACCTGCAATTCTATTGACCCGGATGGCATGGGCCAGCATTTTGATGCCAAGCTTATGAACAGACCTGCATAAATGAAAGTCATTATGTAATTGCAAGAAAAATAATTAGCAGCCCGTTTGGCTGGCATCACTCTGAGAATGTTTCATTATGAGAAAACTTGTTTGGCAGGCATTCTGTTAGAAAAAATCTAAAGACAGAGGGAGAGACTTTATAGATGTGAGAAAGGGAGAGAATGCTAGCCAACAAGATTTTCTTCATTCATTCTTAGAATCAAGTAGTCCGAGAGTGATGCCAAACAGGCCCTTTGACAAGGTAGGTTGTGTTTGGTCAATTAAGAGAATCTTCTCCTGCAAGCATACAACAAACCATTCATATACCGTCCAGCTCGACCCAAGATGCATTCCCTATGAGTGGGGGTGGGGAATGGAAAGTTCTCACAATGGATAAGGTTTGGCAGAAGGTCAGCACCATTGGATTCTCAAAGCTTTTAACGGTCATAACTGCTAACTTCTTTACATCATCCAATGGTGATTAAAGGTTAGACGAGGGTCAAATTGGGCCTCGTGCTAAATAAAGCCAGGGTGGAGGGGATGGTGATTGTGAAGAGGGTTACACTGATTAATGGTGGGAACAAGTGGACCCAATGGTTGGGCCACATATGAACAGTATGGGCTCACTCTTAGCAGAAAATTTCTGTATCATATAATCAGATTATTGCATACTGAACAAAATGTGTTAAGAATGATCCCGGGCAATGGAAAATAATAAATAGCTCTTTAGAGCAACAAAGTGGCAGATCATCACCTCGATGCATGGGTACTTCTCTTCGGAAAGAGTTGGCAGGAACTGAAGTCTACTTGTGAGAATCTTATCATTAAATGATCTTGTACATGTAGAAATGAAAATCGTGTGTCATCATGCTTGAGTTCTGCTGAAAAAAAAAAGTTATTTTCAATTACCATTCGTAAGGATATGTTTTGCATCTGCAATTTATCCACAGTTGCAGAAGATAATTAAAGAAAAGATGTGCAAAACATATTATTGGAGAGCAATGACTGCATCTGATTTAGTCCTATGTAATGAGATGTGAAATGATAATAATATGTTCACTGATTCAACATGTAAGGTTACTTGAGTGAAGCTGGAAACATCTCTATTACAATTTCAACCACCTTCCATGATCCTCATGGCAGGGGGCAGTGGATTAGAACTTTTCAATAATTATTGGGATGGATCACAGTGATTGGATGATCCTAGCCCTTTGATTGATGGTCTTTAGAAAAATAAGAAAAAGAATTGAAGGTTCATATTTAGGAAGGAGGATGGGAAAGATGATGGCTAGAATCATCTAATCAATGTCATTTTCCTACCATGGTTCATCCATGACAATGAAACATGAAGATGGATGGTCCAAAATCACCATATCTGCAAGCTATATATCATGCACCTCGTGCGTAGTGCGCACCCCTAGTGGGGCCCACCTACTGGTCCACTTGAGTGGACCAACACCCCCCTCCTCAATGGACTGGACTGTTGGATTGATTGAACGCCCATCCGAATGGACTGAACTTGTTGGCCCCAGATGATGGGTTAGGATGATCGGATGAGGCTAATATTGTCCATAGGAGGGGCCTAGGAAGATCTTCAAATCACCCTGGGTCCCATCCAAAGGTGGCTCAGCATGTGGGCCCCACAGTACGGCGCGCACAAACAACTCGTCCACGGGATAATGAATATATATATATATATGGAGCTGCTCCTATGAGAGATATCTCTCACCTTACTATGAGAGATTGGGTGGGGGCCCTCATATCCATATCCAATGCCAACAACTTAAACGTAAAGGCCCCCACCTTATCTCTCATAGTCAGGTTAGAGACGCTTTCAGAGGAGCATCTTCCTACACACACACACACACACACACACATATATATATATATATATATAGAGAGAGAGAGACACACACACACACTTGGGCATTTTGTAAAAAAAAACGTCCCTTGTGTTAAACGAATGAAATAGAAGGCATGGCGATGAATTGTTCCTACATTGAAAACAAAAGAAGGTTTTTGTATATACCCCCTCAGGTTTCTAAGATACATAAATCGGTCTGTGTAGTTTTAGTATTTATACATAGAACCCTAATTTTTAATTTTAATACCTTCCATGCCCCTAAAATTAGTATTCCTAATGAGAATGGGCACCCACCATAAGGTTTGTATTGAGTTTTTATAAAAATGACAACTTTGCCTTGCAACAATTAAACAAAAATAAGTATGTTATTATTTAAAACAGATACCATTATTTTATCCAAAGCCCCAAAGGTCCTCTCTCTCAATAAATCTCTCATGCACAAGAAGCCCAATACTGTATTTTGAAACTTTCATGAATCCAATAGTGGGTCATGCATGAATTGGATCAATTATAACTAATTCTAAGTACAAGTGTTGATTGTCATTATGATTGATTTGGATTTAATAAAACTGACATTGTAATGATAAAAATAGATGTATGGAAAGTTATTCTCTCCCACTAAATGTAAGTGTTAATGTTACAACTTAAAAGCTTTAGAGAGAAAAATAAGTATTTTGATTTTCAAATTTGTGAGACATAGAAGACTCCATTGCTAGAGATATCATTTTATTTTTTTATTTTTCAAAAGGGCATTTAATGAGATGCCCACCTTGAGATGAAGTATTATGATTTTCAAACTTGTTAAATTAATGACTCTCCTTTGGGGCCCATTGAAAGTAAAAGATTTAAATCAATCAACATAGAGGGCTCCATCACTTCAATATAGGTCTTTTCAAAATAAATAAACACTTCTATAGGAGTTGGGCCCATCATGAGATTATAAAAATATCAAGTGGAGCCATTATGGCAATTCCAATGGTATTCATCCAATGTCAGTAATCATAGTGGGGTCCATTCTATTTTTCGTCATTGTGATATTGTTTGATTAGTATTTAAAATCACAATAACATAGTTCTTATCATTGTGGAGCCCCATTTTGCGAGCATTACTAGGACACTTGTTTTTAATCACATAAGACCCAACTAACTTATTTTGGAAATCAATGGTAGGACGTTATCATTGCTAGTAAAACTCATATCTAGATTTATTAAGCTAGAAGCTTTCAAATTCCTCATTTTGAAAGAAGAAAAAAAAATAAAAATTGGAGAAAGTAATCAATGTTCCCATTAAAGAAGAAGAAAATATCTCTGCAAAAACTCTCTCATTGGACATTCAATAGGGGCAGAAATGCCCCTTTTTAAAGAAGACTTTTTGTAGAATTCCTCACACACACATATTATCACCACCCTAGTCCTCTAACTAGGGATGTCAATGGATCATCTGTTACCTAGCTACCCCTACCCAAAGGACCCAACCTAAAACAAATTTGGACCAAGTTCTCGGGTCTGGGACTGCATCCAGTCAGATTCATACCCAAATTCCCATCACATGTACCCGATTATATAATATATTAATTTAAAATATATTGCGAGTAACGTAAAATGTATGATATGCCATAATACTAATTTTGAGTGGTGTCTAAAGTTAGGTCTGCATCCACCATGGATCCAAAGTAGACCCAACCTACCTACCTATGACACCTCATCTACATGCATGTGGACACTGAACCATGACACCAGATGCAAGTAAAAAGACTACTGAGGTTAGTCAAACCTCCAGCAGGACTACCATGAGGAGGTGTTGAGCGCATGTGCACTCCTAACAGGAGACTGTAATCCATGATGCCTTCTGCTTCCAGAAAATCGTAGTCTTGCTTGATCTGCCTGAAAGCTGGAAGGAAAAAGAAAAAGAAAATAGTTCAAATACCCATTAAGAAAAGAACATAATATTAAGCTATACTTTGTCATAAAATTTGTAAGCAAAGAGTGTCAATAACCAACTGCATAATATTAAAATTTAAGGGAATTGTACACTGATATTGTGTATCAAATAGACTAAGGGTAGTTAATTCATTGTTTATTTTGTACATTCATGAGATTTGTATCATGATATTGTACATTAAGTTATCAAGTGGAACTCATAATGTAGTGACTTGGTAGCTGTTGGAATGTGTAAGATAGTGTAAACTTGTCAAAAAAATTGACTTGGTAGATGTGTAAACTGTTAAGATATCTGATCACTCTGATTTCCAGATCAGGGGTGAGCAAAAAAATGATGTGAATGGAAGGGTTAAGCCAAAGAGGCTGTGGATGGAAGTAGTAAAAATAGATTTGAAAAAGTGCAGCCTATTTGAGGATTTGGCTCAAGAAAGTTCTGAATAGAGAAACAAAATTCATAGCGAACATCCCATCCAATGGTGACTATTGGGTAGAGGTGGGCCAAACAGACACAAATACCACTTCTCACGAGCGTCACGACTCATGAGAAGTCATCTCAACTGGATCACTTATACCTTACACATGCACTAAAATAACTCTCATTTTTCATGTATTGTCGAATATAAACACATTGAGAAACTGTTCTACCTTATGACCTCCAAACGGTGTCACAACATGAAGTCCATAGAATTTAGTTAACAAGTGTTCCTATATTTTTTAACATGCCGGTAGTAGTTTGGTAGCATCTCCAGTATCACCTACACACAATACATGGAAAAAGTAACGGTTAGCTCAATATACAACATATATTGTTTGCTTGATTTTAACATTGGATCATCATTAAAGTTTTAAACATCAAAGTGAATGAAATGAGAGAAAACAGACGTAGAGGAAGCATGTCAAACTAGTCAGTGACAAGAGTAGCATGATAAAATAATCATTCTAAGTCATCCGAAAAAGGAGAGTCCCATTAGGACTTTATTGTGCAAGTATGGCTTGCTTCCCTATTTTCAATTAAAATAAATCCTTATTGGGACTTTATGCTTTCCAAAATTAGGAAGGCATGTGATTTGACATAAAACAGAATTTGCAATAGGCTAAATTATTAGGAAAAGATCTAGAGTAGAAGAAACTACTACATTAAATTACACACAAAAGGATAAAAATATAAACAAAATGAAAATAACTAAAGTATCAAACTGAGGTCAGAACAACTCATGGCTCCACACTTTGACGATGTTTCAGGAGAAGCAAGCTTACTGAATCTTACCCAACTGCTACTGATACACCAAAAACATTAAGAGTCTTAATACTGAGGATGGTTTTTTATTGAATTGCTTCTCCGGATGATATGAGGCTGGAGGCCAAGTAGAGAGATCTTGGTTGTGTTCAGTAGTAGGTACCCTGTTGCCCATTTAACTTTTTGTGCCTAAATTTGATTGAACTGAGGATTTGTCTACTTGAGATTAGACAGATCCGTCTAAATAGTTTAAAAGCTTCTTATGACTTGACATTAAGCGTAGTTTCTACATTTACCAACAGTTTTGAGCCCTTGTGGCCCTGTTAGCATAACATTAATATCCCCAATTTATTCCAATACCAGACATGCCACTGCTAACATAGTTGGGACACGGATTTGGCCTAGGATGGACTAGAATGGAGAAACAAAATTCATGTAGCCGACCCCAACATAGTTGCAACAAGGCGTTGATGATGATGATTATGACCACCATGCCACCGCATCCCACCTAACACAAGAACCATGACATGTATATAACCAATAGAAGATTTGTAATATCCAACTGTAATAAACAATACACCACCCAGATCTTTGTCTAGGAAACCCTAATAAACCAAGATCCTCCATGTCAAATCATTGAGAGAAGTAAAGCGGAAACATACCTGGATCCATTGAATGAAGTTGTTCTTACGTTGTTGATCTTCCAATCCAATATGGCTACCCAGAGAAAACCCTCTTGATTCTTCTGATGATGGGATGTCAGAGAGAATAGGAATTCACCATATGAATTGGAGACCATAACCCAAATATATAAGATATCATAGGTTTGCTATTTCTAATTTGGCCCCTCATCAAATTAGAAATAACATTCTGGTATCTACACATTAATCCCATGACAATTATACCCTTAAGCCTTAGAACTTTAATTCTTAATCAGATCACTTTAATATAGGCTTAACCAAAGATAGCATAACACATTTAATAATTACACGTGTGGCCCCACATGTTGGAATTTTTCCAACCATCTCCCACTGGGCCATATGTGTAACTTAACAAATGTGTATGACTGTATGAGCTCCAAAAGTTTGTTATCATAATTTAGGATATATCCGAACAATCGCGTCCATTGATTATGCCAGTATTGGATCAAAGCGGTCTTCGTCACTTTCAACATAACTAAACACATCAATGGTCACGTACACTAACATAACCAAATGACATAGATCAATCATGGATGCGTAGCATGGAAAGTACATGCAATGTGATCTATACATGTCTATTTCCAACTGGTCCTACTGCATTCCTTAGTGAGATCAATATTTAACACAATGTAACAGAGTGAAATGAACCGAATACTGTATTTCTGATCAGAATAATATCCAAATACATAAATGCATAAGTGTGTTCAAAATCAAACATAAAGCAATAAAACATAAAATGATACAAACTCCCACTATAATGTGATATCCTCACACAAAATAACACCCATATGAGCACTGTGCTCATGAAAGACCTTGGGTGGTAATCCCTTTGTATGCGGATCCACTATCATGGAGTTTGTCCCAATGTTCTCTATGGATATCTGTCCATCCTGTATTCTCTCATTCACAACTAGGAACTTAATGGCAATATGCTTTGACCTAATTGAGCTCCTGTTGTTGTTGGAATATAGCACTGCTGATTTATTGTCACAATATAGTTTGAGTGGTCTTTCAATACCCTCCAGAACTCGCAGCCCAGTGACAAAATTTCGCAGCCATATTCCTTGGTTGGATGCCTCTTAGCATGCTACAAACTCTGCTGCCATGGTGGAATCAGTCACGAGTGTCTGTTTGTCACTCCTCCAAGATATAGCTCCACCAGCTAACAGGTAGATGTAGCCTGATGTGGATTTCAGACTGTCTTGACATCCAGCATAATCGGAGTCGGAATACCCTATGATCTTCAACTGATCCGATATCCTATATGTGAGCATATGATCTTTTGTTCATTGTAAATACCTCATAACCCGCTTGGCTGCTTTCCAATGATCCATCCATGGATTACTTAAATATCTGCCTAACATGCCAACAATGTACGCAATATCCGGACGCGTACACACCATAGCATACATTAGACTCCCTACAGCTGATGCATAAGGAATCTTCTGCATTTCCTTAACTTCAAGGTTAGTTTTAGGGCATTGATTGAGACTGAACTTGTCTCCCTTAAAGACAGGAGTGTCACCTGGTTTGCTGTCCTGCATGCCAAACCTTTTGAGCACTTTATCAATATAGCTTCTTTGTGATAATCCAAGAATACCCCGAGAGCGATCTCGTTGTATCAGGATCCCTAATACAAAATAGGCGTCACCAAGATCTTTCATCTCAAAATTCTTTGATAGAAATCTTGGTTTCATGCAACACGCCTATATCATTTATGGCAAGCAATATGTCATCGACATACAAAACCAGGAATATGTGCTTACTCCCACTGAATTTGTGATACACACAATTATCAACAACGTTTGTCTCAAAACCAAACGAGATAATCACTTGATGAAACTTGTGATACCACTGACGAGAAGCTTGCTTGAGTCCATAGATGGACTTTGTCAATTTACAGACCATATTCTTTGGGTCTCCCGACTCAAAGTTTTCTGGCTGCACCATATAAATTGTTTTGTCAATGTCACCATTGAGAAATGCTGTTTTGACATCCATTTGACGAAGCTCAAGATCAAAATGTGCAACTAGTGCCATGATTGTCCTAAAAGTGTCTTTCGATGAAACCAGAGAGAAAGTCTCTTTAAAGTCAATCCTTTCATTTTGGGTAAAGCCTTTAGCTACAAGACGAGCCTTATACCTCTCCACATTACCATTTGAATCCCTTTTGGTTTTAAAAATCCATTTGCAACCAATGGGCTTCGACCTTCTGGTAATGGGACAAGTTCCCAAACCTTATTGTCTTGCATAGACTTATATTCCTCATTCATGACATCAATCCACTTTTGAGAGTTAGAACTTTGCATGGCTTGCTGGAAGTTGATTGGATCATTTTCCACCATTCCAATTTCTTCCTCATGTTCTTGGAGAAATACGAAAAAATCGTCCAGAATAGCATGTCTCCTCTCTCTAGTGGATTGCCTTAATGGCACTAGTTCTTGAGGTTGTTGAGTTTGTTCCTCATCTTGAATGGGGGTTTGATTAACATTGTCTTGTTGAGGATCCAGATTCGCTTCTTGATCAATGACAGGTATAGAAACCTGCACATTGTCAAAAGCAATAGTGGGAATCGTAACCGATTCTTCCTCAAAGACAATGTCTCTAACCTTATTTCTCCCCCCAAACTCAACATCCTCAAAAAATGTTGCAGTTTCCGTCTCAAAAATTGACCTAAGTGTGGGATCATAAAACTTATAGCCCCTAGATCGTTCAGAGTAGCCAATGAAGTAGCTGCTCACAGTTTTGGAGTCCAATTTCTTTTCATGTGGCCTGTAAGGCCTTGCTTCAGCTGGACATCCCCAAATGTGAAAATGTTTTAGACTAGACTTTCTGCCTGTCCAAAGCTCATAAGGTGTTTTTGCAGCTGCTTTAGCTGGCATTCTATTCAGAATATAAGTTGTTGTTTTGAGTGCTTCTCCCCAGAGCGACTCTGGTAAAGTGGAATGACTAATCATACTCCTTACCATATCCTTAAGAGTCCGGTTTCATCTTTTAGCTACACCATTCATGCTAGGTGACCCTGGCATGGTGTACTATGGGACGATTCCACATTCCTCTAGGAATTTAGCAAACGGTCCTGGACGTTGTTCACCTGAACCGTCATATCTGCCGTAGTATTCACCACCACGGTCAGACCTGACACTCTTTATTCTTTTGGTGAGTTGGTTCTCAACTTCAGCTTTAAATGTTTTGAAAATGTCCAATGACTGTGATTTCTCATGAATGAGAAATAGGTACCCATAGCGAGAGTACTCGTCTATGAATGATATGAAATACTGTTGGCCATTCCAGGAAGCCGTAGGGAATGATCCACATATATCTGTGTGTATCAATTCTAAGACGTCTGTAGTTCTATTGGCACCTAATTTCTTCATTTTGGTCTGTTTTCCCTTGATGCAAGCAATACAAACATCAAAATTTGTAAAGTCAAGGGAATCTAAAATGCCATCAGACACAAGTCGCTCAACTCTAGACTTAGAGATGTGACCTAAGCGGTTGTGCCATAATGTAGCCGAGTTTTCTTTACTACGTTTGCGCTTAGTACCTCGTGATTCCACATGGATTCATTATAAGAAACAATTGTATCAAGCAAATATAAGTTGTCATATACACATAGAGAACCAGTTCCAACAACATTTGAATTTATAGATAAACTGGATTGATTGTTTCCAAATGAACAAAAATAACCAAACTTGTCCAATAAAGAAACTGAAACCAAATTCCGTCGAAAAGACGGTACAATAAAAGTATCTAATAACTCCAAATAATAACCAGTTTTTAATAACAACCTAAAATGCCCTATTGCCTCTACTTCTACCGACTTTCCATCGCCCACAAAGATGTGTCTTTCAGCATCACTTGGCTTTCGGTAGCTCAAGCAACCCTGCATAGAAACACTGATGTGAGTAGTAGCACCAGAATCTAACCACCACATGTTTCTAGGTACTGAAGCTAAATTTGCCTCAGAACAGACCAAAGCAAGAAATGTACCTTTCTTTACATGCCATGCGTGATATTTGGTACAGTCCTTCTTCACATGTCCAGGCTTGTTGCAAAAGAAACAACCCTCAGTGGCTGGCTGTTGTTTCTTTTCTGCTGGACCCTTAGCAGCTTCATTTTTCTTTCTCTTTTTGCCCTTATCTTTGCCCTTATCCTTAGAGGTGCTAGCCAAATGAGCACTTTCGGTTCTGTCTTGCTTCAATCTCTCTTCCTCTTGCACACAGTAAGAAATGAGCTCATTGAGAGTCCATTTTTCCTTTTGACAGTTGTAACTGACTTTAAATTGACTGTATAGTGTAGGAAGTGATATTAATACCAAATGCACGAGCAAGTCGTCAGACAGCTTGAGCTTCAGTGCCTTAAGCTTAGAAGCAATATGAGACATTCCCATAATGTACTCCCATATGTTCCCCTTGCCATTGTACTTCATAGAAATCAAGCTTTGCAAAAGCGTGCTTGTTTCTGCTTTATCGTTTTTCAGAAAACGTTTTTCAATTTCGGTTAGGAATTCTTTGGCTGTGGTTAGCTTTTCATGAGATACCGCACCCCTAAATTCCTCCGGAATGCCGCACTTGATGATCATAAGACTCATGCGATTTGAGTGATCCCACTTCTCAAAGTTCTTCTTGTCATCAGGAGAACCTGCATCCGTAAGAGAAGCGGGTTGTTCAATCCGTAGTGCAAGGTCTAAATCCATGCAACCGAGAACAATTTCTATGTTCTCTTTCCAATTCTTAAAAGTTGGTCCCATTAAGTACAGGTATAGAGTTGATATTAGCAGATATAGTAGAAACACTAGCTGTAAAGAGAACAAAAAAAGAAACAAACAAACATGCTCATATTATTAACCAAATACAGAAGCAACAAATTCAAATAATGGTAAATCTCATGTCAAGGTACCTAGCACAACATTAATATCAAGTCTTTGGACAATAATATTAATTGTAAATGGTCATCTTGTTGTAGTGATCAAACATTGACAATAATTCATGTCAAATAATAAATCTATCTTTGGATCGAATTATTATTCACATGTAAAAATCCTTATAATCGTCACATGTTTACCACCACAGGTGTGTATGCAATTCGGCCAAGTATTAACCTTCCTTTGGGCCGACTAAGACCCGCATGAATTTACACACACACAAACATCCAATATTCCTCATGAACAATCTACACAAGAGAGGTCACTTTGGTTACATCTTGTTTCAATTAGCCCATTTAGAATAATGGACTATGTAATTTAACCATAAAAGATATACCATAAAACATTTGAATTGTTGTTTGAAGAAAACCAATTAGTTGTCTTCACATGTCACCACAAATATTTATTTATTTTTAGTAAAATCCCTTGGACCACCAATATGTGTGCTCATTCGGACCACCATACGACCCATCACCTTCCTTTCACCCAAAAAAAACGTTCTGTAACAATCACCGACATAAAAGGATGAAAAAAAACCTTTTTTTAATTGCACCAAAGACAAAAGAGCTTCTTCTCACCTTTGATGAGAACAAAACGAGACTCTTTTTATGTTTAGAGAGAAACCGATCCCAATTGGTTTTTATGTCCAGAGAGAAACGAGATTTTTACAAAAAGAAAAAACTACTGCTTATGAGTAATGCAAGACATTCACTTTATGAAATTAAAACTTCAAAAGCCTGTTTCCAACAGGTGTCTGATTTGATCTAGAATTCTGGGTCAATGATGGGTTTTCTCATCATGCCATCCCGTTATCCGCATAAACCTTGATCCTTTTGGGTATTGAAGAACATGAAGATAAGTAAGATCATATTAATCAGTCAAAGCCCTCCACTTTGCTGTTTATACAGATGATGAATGTGATCTACTAACTTGTATTGAATGCCTAGATAAACAATTGGATTTTGATAAATATGAAGCGTTAAGTTTTGATGTGATCATTACATAACCAGTAGAAGATTTTGATGAATCTTTGATGTTTATCAACAAAATGGTGATACTACATCGTCATCCTCTAATGTGTATAAAGGTGATGATGAAGTTGCAGATATTTTGACATTGAATCTATATTTGATTCCAATGAAAAGAAAAAAGGAAAACACTAGATTCTCAATGGCTTAACATGGAGATGCTCTGATACCACTTGTAATAAACAATACACCATCCAGATCTTTGATCTAGGAAACCCTAATAAACCAAGATCCTCCATGTCAAATCATTGAGAGAAGTAAAGTGGAAACATACCTGGATCCATTGAATGAAGTTGTTCTTAGGTTGTTGATCTTCCAATCCAATATGGCTACCCAGAGAAAACCCTCTTGATTCTTCTGATGATGGGATGTCAGAGAGAATAGGAATTCACCATATGAATTGGGGACCATAACCCTAATATATAAGATATCATAGGTTTGCTATTTCTAATTTGGCCTCTCATCAAATTAGAAATAACATTCTGGTATCTACACATTAATCCCATGACAATTATACCCTTAAGCCTTAGAACTTTAATTCTTAATCAGATCACTTTAATATAGGCTTAACCAAAGATAGCATAACACATTTAATAGTTACACGTGTGGCCCCACATGATGGAATTTTTCCAACACCAACATCTTAAATGCCAAGAAAGTTATACTCAAATGCTATAAGATAATAAGAATGCTCATTCATTTCCAAGAAAAGATTGAAGCCAAACAAACTACTGTACTACGGTGCTCCAAAGAATCTACATTTTGATTATGGAATACCTTGATTTCAGATTTGCAAATAGTCTTTGACAAATCTATCATCATAGGACAAATAAAGCAGGGAACCACTTTTCCCAGGAGAAGTTAACTCTCTTAAGGTTTCATTACCGCAAATAAAAACATGTAGTCAGTCGTGTCAATCTTGTCAAGCTATTGGAGATTCCTAGAATTGCATAATGCAAACAAATAACCAACACATGTTAACAGCCTACAAAACATGAAATGAGCATACATATTAACAACCTTGAAAATGTTTCTTCCTTTAGATGATATATATCAGACTGATTAAGGTCACATGTTATTAATATGATCTTAATAATAGCATTGTTATTGCCATCATTATTGAAGACTTATCACATCTAGCTACAAAAATCATGATACATATGGAAGATTCTCTCCTGTGAGCAACGGATGCAGAAAAAATGGACCAGTGCTTTCTTCACAGTCCTATCATTGAAAAGCAGATGGGTGGTTCCACGTAATGGAGGGTGAGGATGGAAACTTCTCCATCCAGCTGCTCGTAGGAAAAAAATTCTCCTTCAACAAAGCTTGGCATAATTGTGTTTCCATTTGTTCCTAAATTATTTGGGATAAATGGTTTTAGTTTCTTAGTAAACAAATCATTTTTTCAATGTAAGAAAGTCAACTAGATTATAATATGAGTTGCATGCATTCTGGTACGTGTCAGAACTAGCTATTGACATGAGGCGTCTAATTACAGAAAAAAAGAGAGAAAAAAAAGCCACCATAAAGTATGCAGCATTAGCATAGTACTTAAATAATTTTTTGTAAATTACTCCGAAAAAATAATCTGCAAAAAAGCAGATCTAGCTTGAGGAACTTCTAATTCTAAGTACTAAGAAGCCACCTAGACTGGAATGTGTATCTTTTCAAAATGTAAAGAATGGTAAAAACTAATATATATATATATGAGAGAAATCTTGAGATGATTCGCAGACCTCTTGGATGATTTAACCTCCAAGAAATCTCATTTACTATATGCACTTACATGCACAAGCCGCCCCCCCCCCCCCCCCGCGCGCACACACACAGAGATATATATATATATATATATATCATTTACTATCATGTATGCACTTACATGCACAAGCACGCGCGCACATAGAGAGAGAGAGAGCGAGAGAGAGAGAGAGAGATCTGCAGCATGATCTGAAAGATTGGAAATAAGGACATAGCTTTGTTAGAGTTTTAATAGTAGAACTCTTGATGATACTGCCGCTTTACAATAATATTGTATTGCCTCATTAAATAATAAAATTATAAAACACAAATTCTCACTTAATAAGAATTTTGAGATTTTGTCCTTGCATAAATCTTCTAGAAGTAATTTCACTTGATTCAAGGATAAAAATTCCATGACAACAGAGTGAGAACTGCACACTAAACCAGTCAACTGTCAGTGATAACATAGAGTTAAGATTGCTTCAAAATTTACGCATTTTAAATGTTTATTGTTTTATTCATGATACAAAAATCAAAGTAAGGAAATTTTATCCATCATTTTAGCACTTTATACATTGGTTTATTCATGTGGTTTGAGGAGCAGATCATTCATTGCACTCTTGAAGTTATAGTGCTTATGAGAATAAGTTTATGATAAAAGTCCAAGGTAGAAACAAACATTTATCTGTTTGCTAGTCACACCGAGCAGCATAGGCTTACTTTGGAGTGCTTTGCTCCCCTTTAGATGGAAGTCCTAGCAAATAACAAAATTCAAGAACGAAAATCTTTATTTGTGCCAAAAAAAGATGGCTGGAGAAGAGAACATGAGAACCTAAAAACCAAGGGATAGTAATCTTTCCATTTTAACTCATGTGGAGAATGTCTTGAGTTATCCGAAGGAAATCGTATTTTGGTGCGCGAATTAGAGCTGAAATCAAGAGTTGGGAGTTCCTGTTTTGGCATAGCCATGTTCTTCAGCAAACAATACCTGCATGGAATATAGAAGAGTTATTGAACAATATCAGGTGGAAATGAGAAAAATAAGAAGGAACTTCACTCAAGCCAATGTCATTGCTGAGAAATGAGTGGTCAACTGCCCCCACACTATTCATGGGTGTAATAAGAAGACAGAGATTGTGGCAACTTCATATCTACATCTATGAAAAAATAAATAAATTTTACAAGCATTCATACAACTTCCTTTGATTACTACAACTTCTAATTTTATATACTAGAGGAACAAAATAATAACCATAATATGGAAATATGCATTCAAAACTTAATTGAATCAATGTAATTTAAAGGGTTAACTAAATTCAGGACGTTTTAATTGGTGGAGAAACTAAAATTCAGTCTTTTAAGTGTTTCTTGCACAAAAATAAGCCCCATAGTCTCTGAACAGCTTGTGACTTGGTTCAGCCAATAGTCTCTGAAGTCGGAGCAGCTCGTGAATTATTTCAGCCCAATACCTCACTGCGGTTGTTGTCATCAATATCACTATCATAATTAAACTCGTATCATATCTACTGTCATCTTATCACACTTTAACACCTTTCACTGCTCTTTATGCCAAATCATAGCTAGAACTTGTTGGTTGGTCTGAGACTGGCCCAAGTTGACACAACCCGGTAAATTAATGGGGGCCATGAAAACCAGGTGCAAACAGGCTCTTGGAAAAATCAATACTGGATCTCCAAGTTTTTTTTTGCTAATATGTAAATTTGAATTAAAAAGAGAAGAGAGGGCCAATTGGCCCCAATACAAGGAGAAAAAGAATATAGCAAAAGAAAACAGCAAGAGAGCCCAACCATAAAACAAGAGGGCAAAGCCAAAAAACATGGAAGGGGAGAGCTCTAGACCAGCAAAAAGGAGGAGCAGAGCTGAGAACAAAACTCCCTTACAGACCAAAAACAAAAGAGCTATCATCAGAGGAATCTACAAAAATGAAGAACCAGAGCTCTAGAACCAGCAAATTAAAAAGGAAGGCATGGAAGGAAAAACCTGCGCCTGAAATACTTCCTGGGACTTCAACATCCTGCACTGAGAGAACTGCTAACAGCCAATAAGAAAGGGCCTCTAGAGAGCTGGGCCAAAAGAACTTCTAGCTATCAGAGGTGGAGTGGTTCACCAGAATTCTCAGAAAAGTGAGGAGGGAGCTTAGTTCCTGGCTGTAGAAAGGTCTGGATATCTTCCTTAGCGAAAAGTAGAGATCGTCTTGCACATGGGTTGAGAGTTGATTAAAGGAAAGGTGATGGTTTTAAAAAAGAGCAGCATTCCTGGCCTTTCAGAGGGTATATAAAACATACAGAAAAACCGATGTCATGAACTTCTTACCAGTTGTGTCGTTTCCGCTTGTTAGGGAGTTCCAAATTGAAGAGGCAGAGTAGGAGGAAGGTATCTGGGCGTTGGCAATATGTAGCAGCCAATTCCAAAGAGCAAGAGCTATAGTGCAGGAGAAGAAAATGTGACTGACAGAGTCTTCACCATTGAAGCAGAGGCTGCATCTAGAAGCTAAGGAGAATCCAAGGTGTTGCAGACGAGATTCTGTGGGGGTTCTATTAAGCATCAAACGCCATCCAAAGCAGCTAACTCTGGGGAGAGAGATACCATTCCAAATTAGAGGTGGCCACTGATGGATGATGCCCCTCCTTCTTATCATATTCCAAACACATTGTAGAGAGATTTGACCATCAGGAGCCTCCTTCCAGAAGAGTTGGTCTCTAACCGATGGGTTTGGAGAGAGAAGGGAAGTGGCTGAGGTGACCAGGTCTTTAAGAGTTGTTGGTAGAGATGAAGGGAAGTGCAAGGAGCCTGAGTTGAAGAAGGAGGCAAGCTGTTGATCCATGGGAAGTTACAGATCGGGGAAGATAGTGGAGAGGGGTTTGTCTCCATACCAGGTATCATGCCATATGTTTATGTCTTTGCCATTACCAAAAGTCCAGGCGCTACCTTGGTGGATGTAGTGAGCGAGGCGGCGGATTCTTCTCCAGATACATGATCCATAAATTGAGTTTGTAGGGTTCCATATGTTGCTGACTTTGAAGTACTTGTTCTTGAACCATTTAGACCATATGGTATTCATGGAGGTTGCCTGCCAGCCTAGCTTTATAAGGGAAGCTTCATTCACTTTAGAGATTCTTCTAATGCCGAGGCCTCCTTCCATCTTTGGGAGGGTTACTTGAGACCAATTCACATAGTTGGTATTAAGGTTGGAGAGTTGCCTGACCATAGAAAGTGTCTCATAAGACGCTCGATGTCTTTGCAAATGGAGGCTGGGAAAGGAAGGATTGAAGTAATGTGTGTAGGAATACTAGAGAGGACGTGCTTGATGAGAATAAGACGACCTGCAAAGGAGAGAGTTTTGGCTTTCCAAGTAGTCAACCTAGCATTGATAGAATCCAGCATAGGAAGAAAGTGAATTCTCTTTGGAGAGCCAAAAGCGATGGGGAAGCCCAAGTATTTCAGTTGGGACTGGCTCTCCTGCATGCCCAGAATGGAGCAAATCTATGCCTTTCTTCTAGTTCCACACTTACCAAAGAATAGCTGACTCTTAAGGAGAATAATATGCTGGCCAGAAGATGATTGATATAGATCCAGAACGTCTTGGAGAGCGAGCACCCCAGAAGTTGCTCCTTTCATTAGGATGATAATGTCATCAGCATAAAGAAGGTGGCAGGGGGTGTAGGGGACAGTGGACAGGGGGAGAATTATGCCTTGGGAGAGGAGGTTATGGAGATGAAGGCTGAGAATTTCTTCAGCTATAATAAACAAGTAAGGGGATAATGGATCTCCTTGTCTTAGGCCATAGGAGGAGCTGAAGAATCCATGAGGAGATCGATTAATCAAGATAGAGCATTTAGAAGTACATACACACTCTCTAATAAGGGAAATCCAGGTTTCTGAGAAATTAGAAAACCTGAGAGGAAAAAAGAGGAAAGACCAGTTAAGCTTATCAAAGGCTTTAGATATGTCTAGCTTGAGACAAAAAGATCCTTTGCTGAGATTGGCTTTGAGTTTTTGAAAGAGTTCAAAAGTCAAGGTTGCATGGTGGTGGATTGATCTTCCTGGAATGAAAGCTGCCTGGTAAGAGGAGATCAGTTTGGGAAGGAGGGAGGATAGTCTGGAAGATAGGATTTTGGAGATGATTTTGTAGGAAAAGTTCAGCAAACTAATAGGTCTAAAGTCTGCAAAGGTGGTAGGAGAGTTGGATTTTGGGATGAGAGTTAGGAAGATAGCATTGAAAGCTTTGTGAAGTTTTCTGGTTTGGAAGAAGTGTTGGACTGCCTTAATAACTGTTTAGCCAATGATGGGCCAGGCTGAAGTGTAGAAGGCACCATTGAATCCATCTGGACTGGGCGAGCTATTCTTCTTGAGGGCAAAGACAACCTCTCTTATCTCAGAGTTAGAAGGGATTGAGGTAAGAAATGAGTTTTCAGAATCTGAGACCTTGGGACTATTAGTTTGAAAGAGGGTGTGGTTGATCTGACCTTCATGGGGTTTGTTGATGTTGGAGAAGAATGGGACAGCCTGGTTTTGAATGATGAGAGGGTCATCAGTGAGGTTTCCATTTACAGAAATGTGCCTAATTCTGTTGAAGGAGGATCTAACCTTGGCAGATTGATGGAAGAACTTAGTGTTCAGATCTCCTTCCTTAAGCCAAGTAATCCTAGACCTTTGTTTCCAATGAATCTCCTGAGCTTTAAGGGCATCATGGAGACTAAGTTTTGCAGCCATGAGATCATTCCTAAAAGAATCTGAGGGGTTGGAGTCAAAATTCTGTTGACATTTCAAAACAGAGGCTTCAACATTTAGGATGTTATCGTGAACTTGGCCATAGGTAACTTTACTCTAGGTTTTAAGGCTCTACTTGAGATTCTTGAGTTTTTGGGCCAGGATGAATTGGGGGTTCCCATCAATGGAGACTGCCCAACTGGATTCAACAACCTGAAGGAAATTGTGGTGGAGGAGCCATTTGTTTTCAAACTTGAAAGAAGCCTTAGGGGCAGGGGAAAGCTTGGAGTGGCTCAATAAGAGAGGGCTGTGGTCTGAAGATATTCTTGGGAGGTGGTGGACAGTGGGATCAAAGAAGCTGGCCAACCCATGCGAGTTAGCTAGAGCTCTGTCTAGTCTAGCTGCAACATAGGAAAGGCCTTGTCTATTGTTAGACTAGGTGAATTTACTTCCAGAGAAGGGAATGTCAGAGAGGCCGGCTTGAATCACTATTGATTGGAAATCTTTGAGAGAGGAGGGAGTGGCATGGCGAAGACTGAGCTTCTCATGATGGGCAAGGATGGCATTAAAATCACCTATAACACACTAAGGAAAGGTGGTTGGGGAGGTGTCTAATAGGACTTTCCAGAGGTCTTTCCTGAGTGTTAGGCTGGTGGAGCCATAAATTCCTGTGATAAGAGAGGAGATGCATGTGGTTGGGTTAGAGAGGAGCATAGTGAGATGTTGAGAGGAAGCATTAAAGACTGTGGCAGAGAGGTGATGGGAAGACTTGGAAAAGCACCATAGGTTAGGGGCTGATTGAGAAGGACAGTTAGAGTGGAAAGTATCAAAGCCAAATATAGACAGGCCTAGGGAGTGGGTGGAGGAGAAGATGGTCATTGGTTCAGAAATGAAAATCAGATCAGGATGGTGATTACTGACCAGATTAGCCAGGGCTCTAATGGTAGGGGGATTGGCAATTCCCCTACAGTTCCAGTAAAGAACATTTAACATGGGTATAGAGTGGGGGAGGCGCGTTTGCTTCTAGACCTCCTAGTGATTGGGCCAGTGCCAGAGGTTGGGCATGTGAGATACCCTTTGCCTTTAGGGGGTTTATTCGTTGTAACTTTTGCAGGCTTGTCCTTAGGGAGTTGGGCTGGAGCAAGGGGAGGAATAGGAGTTTCCATGGGGACAGTGGAGTTAGTGCATGGAGTGTCAAGGGGAGGCTCAAAACCTGGAGGAGGAGAAGAGGAGTTACCTTCAGAGAAGGTCTGGAGATTACACCCATAAATGTGTGGGTTGGAGGCTGGATCAAGAAAGGAGTAGTTTTTCAAAATATCAAATGGGTTGGAGGTATCAATGGTTGGTGTTTAGGTTTTCTCTAGAATAACAAAGACAACATCATAGGGCAGGTCATTTATAGAGGGTTGGTTGAGGATTGAGTTGGGGTTATAGCTTTAGAATGGAGCTTATTAGGTGGGTTGGTTTTAGGCATAGGAGATATAGTAGTGAGGAGCGTAGGTTGGGAAGGAAGAGAAATAGACGGTGGGTTGGGAGCAGGGAAGAAAGGTGGGTCTGGGATAGTGTGGGGTTGGGCACAGGGGAGAAGGGTGGGTTGGGAGCAGGGTTGCAGGGGAGTAGGGGAATAGGGAGGGGGTAAGGGTAGGTCTGGGATGGAGGGGGGGCGGGGGGTGCCAGGGAAGAAGGGTGTGATTGCTCCTGAGGGGAGATAGGGGTTTCAAGAAGTGGCTGAGGGTCGATATGGAGTTGATACAAGCTAGGGGAAAGAGATGGAGTGGTTTGGGTAGTTTGAGAAACTGAAACGGTGACAGGGTGGGAGGTAGAGGGTTCGGAGCTTATATTATCTGGAGGAGGTTTGCCATTCTGGTTTGCCAAAGGGCAAGAGAGATAGGAGTGGCCAGGTTGAAAACAGAGAGGGCAAGGGCAATTTTCATAAGAGACAGTAATTTCTATTTCACCTTCTCCTTGTAGGACCGCAAGAATGGAATGAGGTTTGGGTTTGGAGATATCTATATTGACCAAGATCCTTGCAAAGGAGAGAATTCTTTGTGATAAGGTAATGTCATCTAGCTTGATGGGTTCGCCAATGGAGTTGGCTAAGGAGAAGAGGATGTGTTGGCTCCAACAGTGATAAGGAAGCCCTGAGAGCCTTACCCATACAGAAGCAAAAGAGGGCCAGACTGATTAGTCTTGCCCAGGGGACCAGGAGAGGAAGAAGATTTTCTTCCTATCGATGGACATAGGGGAGAGGCCCAGGATATGGGTTTTATCTTCAAGGGAGTTGAAATGGAAGAGACATGGTGTATGGTGAAACCGTGAAACTAGGCTTAGTTTCATGGCTAGAACCGGTTCACAATTTTACAAATCAAGTTCCAACAAAAAAATAACAAGAAGTTCTTTCGGGTCCACCAGACGACCTCTTGAGTCCTGTGCCAAACAAACTAGCAAGTGACTAAGCATTTGGCCAAGTTCCAACTTTACTATGCATCCAATACGTGTTAACCTATTGTATCCATTAGGTAGCTCTGGAAAAAAAATCAATATAGAAAGAAGAAACTACAAGGGCATATAAGAAGAGAGACCCAGGATTATTTTACTGTCGACATCATATTTCCTGTATTTCACAAGTTTGTGTCCTCATATTGCTAACTCAAATTTGAACCTGGGTAATAAAAAAATGCCATTTTGTTTTCTCTGTTAGGAATTTTGTATATAGCAATTTGATGGATGCATTATCATATTAGCATCATTTGAATTTTCACACATGCATTGATTTAGAAAATCTTGAAATCTTGTTTTATACATGCATTGTTTTTAAGACTTGTAAAAAATATTGATTTATGCATGTTTTGTTTTTAAACTTGGATGCATTTGTTTTGAAAAGAATTTTTAGAAATCAAGCTGGCCTATGTTTTAAATCTTTCAAATCATTTTAGGCTTTTTATGTTTCATGATTTTAAACCACTTAGTTTGATTTAAATCATGTTTCCAAGCTTGATTGAGTGGCCCAAAAGTTCCCTTCAAGAAATACTTTGAAAAATACATTTTTAGGGAATTTTGGTCCCAGGCCCGGGTCGACCCGCAGTGGTCCCGGTCGACCGCGCCCACTGCGGGTCGACCGGGTAAAGAGCCGTTGTGCTCTTTTCAAACGGTCTGTTTTATGACCGTTGTGAAGGCCAGGTCGACCCGGGGGTCATGGGGTCGACCGGGGACTAGCCGTTGGGCTGTTTTTTGCTATAAATAGTGGTTCATTCCTTTGAAAAAGTAAGAGATTTTTAGGCCATCCTTGAGATGTTTTGAGGCCAATCAAAGGGGAATGAGCTAATGGATGAAAGGGGTCATTTGGAAAGCTAAAGCTTGGATTAATGAAGTTAAATCTCTAAGTAAGCTTTACTTTTCTTAATCATATGTTTTCATGCTTTGCTTTATTTTTGGTAAATCTTTTGTAGCATGATAAACTATGATTTGTTGTATCCTTAACATGTATATGTTTTTGAATTGATCAATTGTTTTGGATGCATCACCTTGATTCAATACAAGTAGTACTTAAATTGGTATATCTAAGTAAATCATGTTAATGAAAACATCTTTGAAATTATATGTAACATGATTCCTATACTTGGTTGAATAATTGGTTGTTGTTTTTCATCATAAGAAAATCTCTTTCAAATCTATCTTATGTTTTGGATTCAACAACTTCACAAATCATATGTACTTTTATTTTAAAGTTTCACAACTTGCCTTTCTTTGATAGGTATATCATTTTCAAGTTGATTTTATAATTACATATGATTTGTCCCCTAATATCAATCAAATCTATTTTTATGTTTTATGCTACATTGTTAATTTGATTGACATCCCTATGCATCACATGTTTTGTACTTAGAATTTCACAACTTGTTTAGGATACAAATATATATCTTTTACAAGTTATTTTTAACATGTGATTAGCATTATTTCCTCAATCATAAATGTTTTTAAGAGCTAAAACTTTCAAAAGCCTTTGGCATACATTTATGAGCTTTCATTTTAAAATTGATTGAGGACATCATACATACACATTGTGCATTCATCTTTGCATTCATAGTGTGTGTGTGTGTGTGTGTGTGAATTAGTTTTTCACTTTCATATCTGCCTAATTAAGAGGCATTGTAATGAGCTATAAATTGTATCTCAAGTGTATTATAGACACTACTTAGAGAGATAACCAACCTTTGGTTGAAGAGGTTATTGCTTAGCCTAAGAAAAGCATAATGTAAAGGTTGATGTTAAGCCTTGAAAAACATCATTGTAAAGGTTATTGCTTAGCCTATTGAAAAGCATAAATAATGGAAATCCGGTGGGGTGTTGTGATCACAAGCCGGTAGTGGATGTAGGCATTGAGGCCGAACCACTATAAATCTTTGTGTGATGGTGCTTGCTTTGTGGTGATTGTTTTTATTAAGCTTCCGCATTTTGTTTGATAATCATCACTTGTGACTAGTTTATTTTAAAGAAGTTAAAACTTGTCATAATTGGTCACATATTGTAGCTCACCCTATTCACCCCCCCTCTAGGGTTCGGATCCCCGGACTTTCATTCTCCTGTTCATACATAAAATCAGAAATATTTGAAAAGGTTATAGCAATCTTTCCAATAAAAAAACTGGTTTTCCTTCAATGACTAACCAAAAAATTAAGTAACACAACCACTATTCAATATGGAAGAGGGTAACAAAAGAGTGCCTCAGTCTAAATCAATTTTACTCATAACCTACCAAACCTTAAGCTTTAAGACAGAAGTGGACAAGCAAGAACCAAATTGTACTTTCCAATTGGTCGTGAGCATCATCTAAGAAAGTGTCTAGAAATGGTACTATGTGCTCATTGCCCATCAATTCCATCTTCCCTCCATTGTTTGATGTAAAAACACCAGTTTGAACATGTGATTTCAGTCACTCAAAACTCACATACAGAGGATAATATCTACAATTCCAAACAATTGTACATTTTTTCCATCTTCCACAGAGAATACCTCCATTTGTGAAGTTTAGGACTTCACAACTGTTAAGAGGTACTTCATCCACTAATTTCCTCCAATACTCATAACTAGAAGCCCAAAGCAAAATTCCCTCACCACACATCACTTCGCTTGTCCAATGCCCAGCTTGTCTATCATGGCCATTTAACAGTCCACTTCTCCACCAACCTTCATGAACACCTCCATTCCCATATCCCTTCCTTCCATATCCATGCATCTGGTTCATCACCCGTTGCCCTTCGCAGCTCTCCCCATTACATTCTATAAGAAAATCATACCCATTTATGCAAAGACCCTGAATGTAACCCACATAAATAGCACTCGAGGGCTGTGGAATTTTACCCTTATCTGATAATTTGCCTGGAGACAGAAGACCTTGGTAGAGACACCCATCACAACAGACACACTTCCCTATCCCCTTGGGCCAATTCCTAGTTTAAAAAAGCACATATAAATCCCCATTCTCTATCAATCTTTCGACTAAACCTTCTTTGGCTTCTTTCCCTTTCACCTTGTTCAAGGAGACATCACCTCCATTTTCCTCCATGGACAAGGATAAAGGGGTTCCTGAATTCAAGAAAGTTGTATCTGGGTTCCTTTTCTATATTAAAATGGAGTGTGATTCACATGAATAAATACAGAAAGAGACGTGAAAGCCAGAGCATGTCACTTTGAAATACATGTGATCAGAGATGTTGAAAAGATTTCAAATATCAAAGGTGGTGGGTTCAAAGTTCTTACAATCAATTCTACCAAAATGATGGTCTCCAGAACTAGAAACAAAAGCAAATGTCAAAACAAGTAAAGGAATCAGTTGCCACCCACGTTTTCTTTTCTTTCATTCTAGAACTGCCAAACCAAAAAATTATGAATAAAATCAGATTGATATTTTTTTCAAAGACATTATGCACATAGGAAAACAACAAGAAGTCAACAGTATATGGGGAGATATTTTTTTCCATACCATCTTGTTTCAAAGTTACTAGCACTTTCCAAACAACAACATGCAATTTCCACAACCCAGCTATAATGGTTTTGAATTATCACAAAACCCACATCACTTAGTAACCATTTTCAATCATTCTAAAAAAACCCACCTCACTTACTCAATTTTCTCCAAAAACAAAAAAAATAATAAAAATTCAACGGAATCTCCTTCAGGTTATGTTTTTTCCACATGGGTAGGTAACAGTTCTATTGAATACACACAAAGCACATTGTTCCTTGGAAGAAAAGGACAAGATAAAGGTACCTTAGACCAACCGCAAAAGAGCAATTATTATATATGAAGTGAAGTGGATTTGATTTCCAATTTCCTTGTCAATTTCAAATTTGATTTCGACTCTTCTCATGTTGACCTCTGTTGACACCAAAAATGTCACTTTGCCTCTTCACACCAAAAGCTACATGGAGCCGCATCCTACCAAAAATAGGCAGGCGCCACTTCAAGCATCAGATCTTGTCAGAATCAAACAAAAACTGCAAGGTCATTCAAAACAACCAAAAGAAGAGGTACACATGAAGTTTCGGGCCATTCCGACATCATTTGGCCTAGCTTCACTTCTCCAACAGCTAAACAAGCGCTCCCGGCGGCGACAGAATCGGAGACACCAAATCTTCGATCAGGGCCTATGGATGTTCTCAAAATATGTCCAAAAGGCTCCATGTCAAGTCTCAAGTCAAACCAGCAATGTTTGACCCATCATCAACTCTCCAACGGCTGAATCAAGCCTACCAGCAGCTGAGCACCCCGGGACCATGGCACCCAATTCGGAGCTTGTGGATCATCTCAAAATGACTCCAATAGGCTCCTCGTCGAATTTCAGGTCAATCGGACATCGTTTGACCGAAAGTCAAAGCTCGGCATCTCTCTCGCAGGAGAAACAAAGGCAAGCGTTTGCATCACTCCAAACGGCTTCAAAACTCAAACGAAAGCCTATGGTTGGTCCTAATACTGATGAGGGAGTCACACGTCGAATTTCAGGTCAATCGGACATCGTTTGACCAAAAGTCAAAGCTCGGCATTTCCCTCGCAGTGAAATCAAAGGCAAGCATTTGCATGACCCCAAACGGCTTCAAAACTCAAAAGAAAGCCCATGGTTGGTCTTATTTAATGCTCAAGAAGCTTCACCTCAAATTTCAGGTCATTCCGACATCGTTTGACCCTGTTTCAGCTTCTGGCGGAAAATCAGCAGTTCTGCGCTCGGCTTTTCCCGGAAAATCGGAAACTTTGCAAACCAATTTGCAAGGATTCTCATCATGTTTTTCAGAGGGAAATCAAGCCAAAAATGTGGAGAAATGTCATAGAAAACAAACAAAAAAAACGGAAGCGAAAAACGACGAAAAACGGCCAGAAACGGGCCCCGGGAAGCAATTTCCCCCCCAGGGTCGCAGAGCCCCGCGACCCTGGGCCAGGCCTGCGACCCTAGGCCATGGTCGCCGTCGACCATGGCCCATGGTCGCCGGAGACCATGGGGCCGGCGACCCTGGGAGGTCCGGGGCACCGATTTCGCCCCGGGACCCCCCGTTTCGTCCGTTTTCGCGAGACGAGTTGTTCTGTCCCTGTGATTTTTCCAGATTCAGACTTTTGAGGCCCCAAATTCGCCGATATTCGCCAAGATCACAGGAATCCTTCCAAGAACTTCAAAAACTTCGTTGATCGCCAGCTGAACAACCAAAAAGTGCACTTTCTGCCCGCCCGATCGCGAAATCGACTGGACAGATGCTGCCGGCCCGCTGGTATCAACCAATGTCTGAAACTACATGATCATCTGATGTTGATTTACATAAGGATCCATCGATGATCATCGCAAAGGGAATTCCAAGAGACGCAACATGGCCCGCGACTCTTCAGCTACCAAGGTGGCCACTTAGTGCAATCAATTGGCCCGTTTATGGCAAGTTAATGCGGTCATTAACCCATTATCTTGAACGGCCCAATCAGAAGCCTCCGTTCAGGAGTTACAAGTCCAAGCAATCATGGCATTCAAGCCATGAAACTCCTAACATAATGGAGATTAAAGGCGATTAAATGCCCATGACTCTCCTCCGGCCAATGAAATCCAAGGGTCAGGAGTTACAAAACAAAAAGCAATTAAACTCGTAACTCCTCCCTTAATGAGCTTTAAAACCATAAAGGCTCATAAATCACTCCTAAAGGCTACCTAAAGGCCTATAAATAGGAGTCCCCTCCAAGCATTTCAAAGAAGAGGGGGGACACACACAGAAGGATCCGGGAAAATCGCCACAGATCCGAAAAAATCGCCAGAAAATCATTCAAAAATCCTTGGAGAAATCTCTACAACCCTGCTCCTTCAAGAAAACTCTGCTGCAACAAGTTCAACAAGGATATTGAAGCCCCTTGGGGGGCCACCCCCCCCAAAGACCACCTCTCCTTCTATCCAACATGGCTAGATGCGGCTTTTCAGCCCGTCTACTCAGTTTTTTACCGGATATAGGACCTTATCTTGGTCCTTATCCTCTAAAAATCTGAGGTTGGAGCCAAGCCAAGAAATCAAGCACTATGTTCTCATCTGAAGGACGATGGCGGAGCCCATACATGACTCGCGACCATCGATCTGAACGAGCCCTCCCACAATCGCATGAGAAGTTAGATTCCTTTTTCTTACTTTTCTGTTGTAAATTGTATTTTTTCTAAAGAGACAAAAAAATCACATCTCTTGTCTTTCATTATTGATAAGATTTGTAAATCGCCTTTCATGGCAAAATTGCCTCCAACGGCACCAAACCGCCTTCTACGGCACAAAAACGTCTTTCATGGCATTCAAACAAAACTGTCTCTTTTATTAAAATATGTATGCAATGGAAAACTAGAAAAAAGTTTCATTTCCCTTTTTACTTGTGAAGGTGGATCTCCGGATCACCATTTCTAAATTCCAAGTATTAAAGAGAAATTGGCATACCCGTACAAAAAAACTGATGCCCGCTTTTCCTTTTTCCCTCCACCATACCCCGTCAGCCCCGGGGCGGAGGCAGCTTTGGAAAAAGACAAAAGTCGGGACCATCAAGCTGGCACACCCGGTGGGACTCGTTCATTTGATGAACATGTGCTTAGATTCCTTTTGGCTCCTTTTTAGTTGGTGGCCTATGTTGGATCTTACATCTAAAAAAAAAACACATGAGATGGGATTCTTGGAAATTTCTTCTTTTGAGTTTATTTCCAGTCTTTCTTGTTTCTAAAAAAAAATTTCTCAAAAAAATCAAAAACAAAATCTGATTTAAAAAAAAAAAATATTTCAGATTTTTCTCTTTTGGGTTTAAGTTGAGAAACTTTGGTTTTTTCCTTTTCGGACTTCGGGATCGCAGAAATGTTGAACCCATTTTCGGAATGGAACACCATTCGCTCTCTTCTATGAATCCATAAAAAAAAATCAAAAACAAAATCTGATTTACAAAAAATTTTCAGATTTTCCTCTTTTGGGTTTAAGTTGAGAAACTTTGGTTTCTTCCTTTTCGGACTTCGGGATCGCAGAAATGTTGAACCCATTTTCGGAATGGAACACCATTCGCTCTCTTCTATGAATCCATAAAAAAAAAAAACAAAATCTGATTTACAAAAAATTTTCAGATTTTCCTCTTTTGGGTTTAAGTTGAGAAACTTTGGTTTTTTCCTTTTCGGACTTCGGGATCGCAGAAATGTTGAACCCATTTTCGGAATGGAACACCATTCGCTCTCTTCTATGAATCCATAAAAAAAAAAAAAATCTGATTTACAAAATTTTTTCAGATTTTCCTCTTTTGGGTTTAAGTTGAGAAACTTTGGTTTCTTCCTTTTTGGACTTCGGGATCGCAGAAATGTTGAACCCATTTTCGGAATGGAACATCATTCGCTCTCTTCTATGAATCCATAATAAAAAAAATCTTTCAAAAAAAAAAAGCCACTAAGGTTGCACCAATTGCGTTCTTTGACCAAAGTGGATCTAAGAAAAGCCTTGTCCAGAGTGTGGAGACAGCTAGACTGTTCTAGGCAAGGGTCCTCCAAACGGGTTCATTAAGTAATCCTACCCTTACGTGGGGGCTGATCTATCAACTGAGGTTTCATAAGATCGAATTGGAGATCTATGTGAACTCTTAAAAAAAAAAAAAAAATCTTCAAAAAAAAAAAGAAGAAAAAAAAAAACTTCTGTCATTTTTGGATTCATATTTGAGAAATCCTGGTTCCTTCCTTTTCGGACTTCGAGATCGCAGAAATGCTGAACTCATTTTCGGATTGGAATACCATTTGCTCTCTTCTATAAAGTCCAATCTTGACACTTTCAAAAAAAAACTTCCGTCACTTTTGGATTCACATTTGAGAAATCCTGGTTCCTTCCTTTTCGGACTTTCGAGCTCGCAGAAATGTTGAGCTCATTTTCGGATTGGAATACCATTTGCTCTCTCCTATGAATCCAATCTTGACCTTTCAAAAATCCCATCTCGTGTCCTTTCTAAGGATGCGATTTGCAACATTTGTGCCTAGCGGTGCTAGTACGCCCTTTCGGGTCTACTGTATTCGCAACCGACACATTTGTATCTCAACCTTATATCATTTTACCTTGAGTGAGCTTTGCTTCTCGGTAATTTGAATTAAGGTTCACAATTGCTTCTAGCAGTCACTGGGACGCTCATTCTGAGCTGACCCTACCTGCGTTCAGAACAATTGTGCCCTCTATGGCTTTTCTGCCTTCCTCATATTGCTTGGGCTGGGCCATGTCCCCTCGGGCGACTTGAAAAGGCGAAACCATAGTATTTTCCATTTATGATCACCATATTCTTGTGATTACTAATGGATATGGTCTTGTTTCAGAAGTTTTCCAAAAACTAACAATGGCAGCTTCATTAACCATCACCTTTGATGAGAACAAGTACCAGCTCATGCTCTAAGACAAACAAACCAAGCGCACTTACAAGCGCCCTGCCAGCTGCCGAAGCATCATTTCCCTCGGCAACTCAGAAGACACCGGGTCAAACTCTACTCCCCGGACCATTGTCTTCGGGTCATTGGGACCATTCCCACTACCCGCAGAAGAAACCGCACCTGCCAAGAAGCAGAGAACCGCCCCTCAACGTATCACTACAGTGATACCAAGGGCGATCATCAAGAAACCTGAGGCCCGTAGTGCTCCTGCAAAGCCTCAACCAGCAAGAAACCAGGTCTGCTCAAAGACTTGGTCTCCAAGGCCTTCACCCAAACAGCGAAGGTCACAAACATCAGCAAAGCCAGCATACCTGGCCCCTCTCAAGGAGAACCGGTTCTACCCTCTTGCTTACATGAAAGAGGAGAAGCCTACCCTCCGCCAAACAAAACCAACTCAGCACGAGCCGGCTTGCTCATACAAGCCCAAAATCAAATCGTGCATCGTAAGGCCTCCGCAAGAACCTGTCAAGGCCTTCACACCTGCTAGTCGACCCTTCCTCTCAACGGGAGCCGAACTCGCAAAATTCAAAGCTTCGCTGCGACAGGGAAAGGACCGCGTCCAGATCCTGTCCCTGCCCATCTTCAAAGAAGACAAGCTTGGCTGCTGCGCACCAGGGACTACTTCCTTCATTGCTAGGGCACAGCCAGAGCTAACCAAAGCTCAAATCGCTCGTCGTATGCGTCGCCGAACGGCATATCGACAAAAGAGACTAGAGAAGCAAAGAACCCAGGATTCTGCACTTCAAGTCTCCCAAAAATGGGTCGAAAAAGAAAGACCCGACCAACTTGTTGCTGTTCATATGGTTGGAAAAACCAAAAAACGCCAGAAGTCAGCAACTAAAATCCATGTCAGACGACCGGTGACTCGCAGCGTCTCCCGGACACGAAGACATAAAGAAAACTCTCCCGCTTCTTCAAGCCAAGGACATCGGAGTGACCACTCTTCGAGCTCTTCATCTAAAAGAATGAGCTCCAGCTCAGTCACCAAGACTGTATCCTCTTTCGACTCTCGAAGAATGAACGTCTTGGTCACAAATACTGAACAACCTCCGCCGCATGATGACGTAACCGCACGCATCCAGCAGCTGGAGCAAGGGCAGCAGAGGATAGAGACTCTAATAGAGAACCTAATTCTCAATCTTCAGCGTCCACAAAACAATGAAGCTCCTCCGAGCCATCAAGGCGACGAGGAAAATGCGGAAAACAGTGAGTCACGCGCCCTTACCAAAAAGGACGTTGACGATATCCTCGCCAAAGCAAAAGAAGAGGATACACTAAAGGAGCATGGGATCAAGCCACCATATCCCTTGTGGATGGACTCGGTCCCGTTCCCTACAAAATTCAAGCAACCTACTCTCCAAACATATACGGGGAAAGGTTCAGCCAGACAACACGTCATCCATTTCAAGATCCTGACGGGAGCTATTACGGATCAAGATGCCCTCAAAATCCGCCTCTTTGCAAGTACCCTAAAAGGTACGGCCTTTGATTGGTACTCCACTCTGCCGGAGGACTCCATTCAAAATTGGGCCATGATGGAGACACGCTTCCTAACCCACTTCAAAGGTGAGGATCATCCTGTTACTATGGCTCAGCTCTGCAGCCTAAAACAGGGAGAGAATGAGTCAACATATGATTTCATTCACAAGTGGAAGGCAATGGCATACAAATGCTCCGATGTACTGCCACAAGCGTCACTGGTCGACATCTGCCGAAACAACATGAGAGCAAGAATCCGCTCCATGATCATCGGCAACAAATCAAAGAACCTGGGAGAACTCCTGGAAGCATCTATGGAAGCTGAAACGGTGATCAAAGACCTAAACAGTCAGAAGTCATCAAAGAAAGAGCCGACTGCCATTGCAACCTCAAAACCAAAGAAAAAGGAGGTTCTCACTGTGCAAACCAAGTCAGCTCCTCAGCCGCCAAAGAAAGATGAAAACAAAGCTACAGGTAAAAAGCCTGAACTCTCTGATGCCTTCAGAGAACGGGTAGAAAAGAAATACCCATTTGATGAAGACGTTGAAGAAATCTTTGGGGCACTCCTAGCAAATGGCAAACTTACATTGCCTGACCCCAAAAGACCAGGAGATGTTGGCAAAACCAACGATCCTCGGTACTGCCCATACCATCAGATGGTCTCGCATCCTCTCAATCAATGCTTTGTTGTGAGAGAGAAGATAAATGAGATGTGGAAAAACGGAGTCATTACCTTCGACAAGAACTATGGGTCTGCCTCCGTCAACATGGTGTCGTGTGGACAAAAACAAAAATCACCAAAAGAGAAGATCACTACTTCCTTCAAGGTGATAAAGATGACCCAAACGTCCCGAGAGTTGGTTCCATATCCAACATCAGACGGACAGCCCATATGGGTACACCCCGATCTCCTAGAAGATGAAAATTGGGAGGTCGTCAAAACAAAGCCAACCGCTCAACAGCGAAGGCAAGCCAGGAGACAACTCCGCAAGCTCAAACAGCAGGAGAAAGCTCCGAAAAAGCAAGAAGTCGCTGAAAAGGCAGAAACCTCCTCTACTGCTTCACTGGGGGCAACAGAAGAGTCCTCTCCTAAGGCTTCAAAGGCGGCAAGAAAATTCACTCTTGGTGATTTCATGCCACCACATCTCAAAGATGAAACTACGCAGGGGGCATCATACTCTTGCAACTCAGTGGTCGGATTCTCCATGGATGGATATGAGTCCAGTGACACCGCCAGTGACATCGATGAGTGGGAAGAATCCCTCGAAACAGGAGAATATCTCTCCGACGAGGAATGGATCCCTGAATCTCATCTTATGCCAGTAATCTGGTATAACCCATTACAGCCGCAAGGATCCTGGTCTGATGATGAAGAAGACCAAGAGGCTGTCCAAGAAAATACTCCAGTGGAACCCAACCATGCTGAACCACAAGGAGCAGACGAAGAAGAAGATTTGGCTCCCGTGCCTGATCTCGATGAATACGCAAGGATCTTGCAGCACCTTGCTATAGAGCAAGAACAAGGTCGCATCAATCAGCTTCGTCACAACCCAGCACCGGAAGTTCCTGAAAATCTACAGGAATCTCCTCCGGTAACCCCGGAAAACGAAGAAAGCTGTTGGATCGACGATCCTCTTACATCTGAGGACGAATCTGATTCCCAACAGTTCATCTTGGAGGCATCTTCCGTCAAAGTTACTTGCAATGCAATAGCTCAGGATGATAATTCCTCACCTTCTTAGGCTTCGTCTCCTGAAACAGTGACATCGGAACTCAAACCTCTTCCGACTGATCACCTTGAAGAAATTCCAGCCGGTGAAATCTTCTTCAGAGAAAATCCGGTCAATTGGTCCCAAATGCCCGATCTCATCGGTGATGTCTGGACCGACAAAATATTCGATAAAGAAGGAAAGTTGCTGGATGCTGTTCAGGACTTGCTCCCGGAAAATGCTCCATGCAACACAATTACTGAAGATGGCAATGCTGACACAGAGACATCTTCAGCAAATGAGAAGGAACAACCCCTCAATCTCGAGGGTGATTTTCTAAACAAAGACCCTTCTCCAGAAGCTCTTGAAGTTGGTAGAGGTACCCGTTCTGGCCGGGATTACCACAAAAACTACAACCAACCTTCTGCTTCTTATGTAAATCCTTTGGGAAAACAAGCTGTAAACGCCCCTAGTGGCAAGAATAATGAAAATGCAGGCCCCAAGGAGGCTTTCAAGTACGACTTGATTCAGCACTTCAAACACATACCTGCACGTCTGCACATCCTAGACTTGTTACGAATGTCACCACAGACTCGTGATAGTCTCATTTCAGAACTACAAATGCTGGATGCGGATGTCGACAAACATGCCCCACAAGTCCTACAAATTGAAATGGACCATAGGGTCAAAAAATCAAAAACTCCCTCAAAAGGAGAAAAGAAGAAAACTGAAGGATCCTGCATCGAATGCCTCTCGGTTCAAAAAGCAGCAAGTGCAACCATCGCCTTCACCAAGGAAGACCTCCTGCTAGGCGAGACAAAGCACAACCGACCCCTGTACTTCACCGGGTACATCAAAGAGGTACCACTAAGCAGAATCCAGATCGATCCAGGTTCTGCACTCAACCTCATCTCCACTTCGGCACTCGAAGAACTGGGCATTCCGCCTAGCAAGCTGAGCCACACGTCTGTGTCCATCTTTGGATATGATGGCAGCGCTCAAAGGCCGATCGGCAAAATCAGGTTCAAGTTGCAAATCGGTGATCTTATCTCCGAGGTCACTGTCTATGCGATAAAGACCCCTTCATGCTACAACATCCTTCTCGGACGCCCCTGGATACACGAGAATGGTGTTGTCCCTTCGACTTTACATCAGTGCATCAAGTTCGTTGGCAATGACGGCTTGATACATCGAGTGTTTGCAGACAAAAAGCCCTTCAAAGGCAAAGAAGTCTATTTCGCAGATGCTCAGATGTACAAAGATGAAAAAGAAGAAAGGGAGGAAGAAACAGCATCCTTTGCCGAAAATCTCCAGAAAGACAAAGGCAAGGCTCCTCAGCAATCACCGGAAGAAAATAAACCCTCTATCAAAACCGAAGAGAATAATCAATCTCCCTTCATGGTCTCCCTCAAGTCTTCAAAGCCTCTGGTGATCACCACCAAAGCAAAGAAGACAAAACAGAGGGCTGGGGGCAAGTTTGCTGTCTCCTTCGTGTCTATCTTGCAAGACACGGATTCGGACTTAGAGCCAGAAGACGATACATCGTCAAGCCAAGCTGATGATCAACAAGTTCAGCCCGCTCTCACTCCGATGGAGACAACCGTTGACATAGAAGATCCGGCATCTGCTTCCTTCGTTGTTCCAGCAACATCAGCAGAAGAAAAGCCAATCTTCTTCCATAAATCGGGAGTTTCTTCATCAAATTCTTCGCTTGAACCTTTCAAAAATGAAGGTATGCCTCAACTATCCCTGTATAGTCCAATGGCGCAAGCTATCATGAAGAAAATGGGCTACGATGCTCAGAACCCAATCGGTTTGGGAAATAACCGTGGTATTATCACGCCATTGGAACCAACCTTGACCAAAAGTCATCTGGAAGGTTGGAAACCCCACCGCCACATAGAAAAGTCTTCACATGGGCTGGGGTATGATCCTGACGCCCCCTTGAGACAGTTGACACAAAGGCTGCAAAATCATCTTGCCAACCAAGCCTCAACATCTCATATTAATGAAGACATCGATCTCCCTGGATATCTCTTTGAAGAGTTGGTCGTCAAGGATCCAGGAAGTTCATCCAATTGGTACGATTTCTTTGATGATGAAGAGGAATTGTCCGATGATACAGACACACGGTTCTCTGACCCAGAAGAACCACTGTCTCCAAAGGAAGTGCCCTACTTCGACCTAGTTTCAACAGGTGATTGGGACCATCTCATAGCAAATCTTGAGAAAAGTACCAATCAAGAAGACCCATGGACAAAAGCAGAGCCGTGGTCTGTAGATACCTTTGGAACTCCAGAAGGCTTTGTTGGGTTGGAAGCCTCCGAAAATATTGTGGAGGAACCACCTTCAAATCTTCCAACAGAAGATTCTGTTCAAAAGATAGACTTGGGAAAACCTGATAACTCACGTCCTGTATTCATAAGCAAGAATATAAAGGATGATGAGTTACCCGAGTATATCGCGTTTCTTCATGAGTTCGTTGATTGTTTTGCATGGTCTTACGCTGAGATGCCTGGCTTAGACCCCAAAATAGCAATCCATAAACTCAATCTTCAAAAAGATATCAAGCCTGTCAAACAAGGCCAAAGAAGGTTCCGTCCTGACGTGATGGACAAGATTGAACAAGAAGTTCAAAAACTCAAAAGCGTTGGCTTCATCCGTGACGAACAGCATCCTGAATGGTTGGCCAACATCGTCCCCGTGACAAAGAAAAATGGGCAAATCAGGGTCTGCATTGATTACAGAGACCTGAACAATGCATGCCCAAAAGATGAATTCCCGCTCCCTATACCGGAGGTGATGATCGACAATACATGTGGGTTCGAGCGAATGACATTCATGGATGGCTTCTCTGGCTACAATCAGATAAAGATGCATCCTGAAGATGGAAAACACACAGCATTTCGGACCCCGTTTGGCGTGTATTGCTACACTGTCATGCCATTCGGTCTGAAGAATGCCGGCGCTACATATCAAAGGGCTATGATGAAGATATTCCAAGATATGCAGCACAAGACGGTCGAATGTTATGTCGATGATCTCGCCGTCAAAAGCAAAAGAAAAGAAGACCATCTCAAAGATCTTCGAGAAGTCTTCCTCCGACTTCGCAAACACAAACTGCGAATGAATCCCCTCAAATGCTTCTTCGGTGTTTCATCGGGTAAGTTTCTCGGATTCATAGTACGGAAAGCTGGCATAGAGCTTGACCCCACCAAAGTCAAGGCTATCCTAGAAATGCCATCTCCAAGAACCCTAAGACAATTAAAAGGGCTCCAAGGAAGATTGGCATACATTCGGCGGTTCATCTCCAACCTATCAGGAAAGTGCCGTCCATTCTCTCGGTTAATGAAGAAAGGTGTCGATTTTGTCTGGGATGCTGAATGTGAAGCCGCGTTCCAGGACATCAAGTCATACCTGACTAAACCTCCAGTGTTGGCTGCCCCCACAACTGGAAAACCATTCCTCTTGTACACAAGAGCCCTTGACTGTTCTTTAGGCGCTCTACTCGCACAAAAGAATGACCACGGAAAAGAAGCTGCTCTATATTACCTTAGCCGCATGTTGGTAGGTGCAGAGCATCGCTACTCTCCAGTCGAAAAAGAATGCTTGGCAGTGATGTTCGCCGTACAAAAACTGCATCACTATCTGCTATCCAACACAGTGTACCTGATTTCGAGGATCAACCTCCTAAAGGTCCTTGTCACAAAAGCAGGTTCTCTCAATGCCCGACTGGCAAAATGGTCCATCCTCCTGTCACAATTTGATATTAGGTATGTACCACAAAAAGCAATCAAAGGCCAAGCTCTAGCAGACTTCCTCGCGGAGCATCCATTGCCTAAAGATTCTCCACTCAGGGATGACCTCCCAGACGAATCAGTCTACAGTGTGGAGACTTCCTTATCAAACGCTTCCTGGCACATGTACTTCGATGGCGCAACCAGGACAAATGAAAAGGGAAATCAAATATCGGGAATTGGCATTCTCTTTGTTAATCCCGACAAATACATGATTCCACACGCATTCTCGCTACTGGAACCATGTTCAAACAATGCAGCTGAGTACCAAGCCCTAATCATAGGATTGGAACTCGCCCTTGAATCCGGCATCACTACGCTGGAAGCTTTTGGAGACTCTCAACTGATCGTCAACCAGATGAATCAGAAATTTGAAGTCAGGAAGCCCGATCTGTTGCCTTACTACAACAAAGCACAATCGCTTCGACAAAAGTTCGACATCTGTCACATCACCCACATCCTCAGAGGTGAAAACATTCGTGCAGATGCCCTGGCTGGACTTGCTGCATCTATGGCAATCCAAGAAGGGGAAAACATGCAAATTACAGTGTGTCAAAAAAGGATTCTCCCTCCTCTCAACACACATCAAGCAGTTGCTGAATGCCACCAAGTGGTTGGAAGTCGGATCTCCGTCCTTAAACCTCTGATCAGCGACTGGAGGGATCCGTTCATTGATTACATAATGTTCGGAATCCTACCTGAAGATCCAAAAGAACGGGTAAGCATCCAAAGACGAGGCCCAAACTTTCATTTGGATATTCCTTCAAAAATGCTGTATAGAAAATCCTACAATGGAGTACTTCTACGCTGCTTGTCACAACAAGAGGCTGAGGGAACACTCAAAGAAGTACATGCTGGTCTTTGTGGAGCCCATCAGGCTGGGCCTAAGCTCTACGATCAGATAAAAAGGTTAGGTTATTATTGGCCTACCATGGTGGCTGATGCAATGCAATTTGCTAAGCGCTACCAACAATGCCAAGTTCATGGAGATTATGTCCACATGCCTCCGGAATGGCTACATCCTACAGCAATCTCATGGCCTTTTGAAGCCTGGGGTATGGACATCATAGGTCCTATCTCCCCTCCATCGAGCAAAGGTCATCGCTTCATCTTCGCCGCTACGGATTATTTCTCCAAGTGGTCAGAAGCATTCGCGCTTAGTGAAATGAAGACGTCATCAGTCCTTCACTTCTTGCGCACCAACATCATTTGTCGCTTCGGCATACCTAAAAGATTCGTCCATGATAACGGACCACAGTTCCGCGATCACCGATTCTACAGGTTCTGCGACAAATACAAAATCCAAAGTTGTCCTTCAACTCCGTACAATCCGGCAGCGAATGGACTAGCAGAGGCCTTCAACAAGACGCTCTGCAAAATCCTCAAGAAAATGGTCTCTAGTCACAAAAGAGAATGGGGCGACAAACTGCCTGAAGCTTTGTGGGCCTATCGAACCACCGTTCGAGGACCAACCCATAGCACACCATTCTCCTTGGTCTATGGATGCGAAGCTGTTGTCCCTTTGGAAGTTCAAATTCCTTCCTTAAGGGTATCTCTACAAAATGACATGACGCAAGAAAGCAATGTCAAATTGAGACTCCAAGAGCTGGATAACCTCGATGAGAGACGGCTCGAAACTCTACAAAGCATTGAACTCTACCAAGCACGCATGGCAGGATCTTTTGACAAGAAGGTCAGGCAACGCGCCTACAAAAAGGGAGACTTGGTTCTTACAGTAAAGAGACCAATGGTTTTTGCCAACAAATCCAAAGGCAAATTTGAACCAAAATGGGAGGGACCTTTCGTCATCGACAAAGTCTTCTCCAACGGCGCATACGCTCTTCTAAACATGGAGGGTGACAGATGTATGCTGCCCATCAATGGGAAGTTCTTGAAGCGGTACTACCCTTGAAGGCTTCTTCCATCGGGTCAGAGCGACGCCTGCACGGCCAAAGCCTATTCCTAGGTATCTGCTCGTCAAACCCACTCCTTTTGGAATTTTCATCCTCTTGTTGAAATTTCTAAAAAAAAAACCCCTCAAAACAATGTTTCTTTCATCGTTTCATTGTTCAAAAAAAAAAAAACAAATCCAAAAATCCAAGTTTAGGAGCTTCTTCCCAAACTTGACCAAAATTTTCGATCCTTGAAACCAAAATTCATGGTTTGAAACAAAATCAGGACCTAGGGATTTCAGCCCTAGTCCACCTCGACTTTTACCACCAAAATGGTTTTGAGTCAAAATTTACGACCCTCGAGTCTTTAAACAAAAAAATGGTTTTTCAAAAACCGCAGGGAAGCGACGTTCAGTCGATACTTGCAAAACCCAAAATCGGAAGGATGCGAACCCCATTCGATACTTCCAAAATCCCAAAATTTCAAAAATCGTGGAGACGCAACGTTCCAGTTGATATCCACAACCCAAATTTTAAAACAAACAAAACAAAGGTTCGAAAAAACCTCAAACTTCAAAAATCGTGGGGAAGCGACATTCCATCGATACCCACAAAACAAAATTTTTGAAGACAAAAGCAGGGAAGCGACGCTTAGTCGATACTTGCACCCAAATCTGCGAGGAGGCGACATTCCATCGATACTCGCAACCGAATCAGCAAGGAGGCGACATTCCATCGATACTTGCAATACTATTCAGCAGGGAAGCGACGCTTAGTCGATACTTGCACCCAAATCCGCGAGGAGGCGACATTCCATCGATACTCGCAACCGAATGAGCAAGGAGGCGACATTCCATCGATACTTGCAATACCATTCAGCAGGGAAGCGACGCTTAGTCGATACTTGCACCCAAATCCGCGAGGAGGCGACATTCCATCGATACTCGCAACCGAATGAGCAAGGAAGCGACATTCCATCGATACTTGCAATACCATTCAGCGGGGAGGCGACTTTTTAGTCGATACTTGCATTTTTGAAAATAAAAAACCTGGCTTTCACGCCAAAAAACCCGGCTTCCATGCCAAAAATCCGGCTTTCATGCCAAAAAATCAAAAATCCGGCTTTCATGCCAAAAAATAAAAAATCCGGCTTTCATGCCAAAAATCAAAATTCGGCTTCCATGCCAACAAAACAAAACTCGGTTTTCAAAAAAAAAAATCTGGCTTTCATGCCAAAAACAAAAAATCTGGCTTCCATGCCAAAAAGAAATTTCGGCTTTCATGCCAAAAACATAATCTGGTTGTTACACCAAAAAAAAAAACTGGCTTTCATGCCACAAACCAAATTTTGGCTTTCATGCCATCTCAAAAATTTTGGCTCTCATGCCATAAACCCAAATTTGGCTTTCATGCCACCTCAAAATTCGGCTTTCATGCGATCAAAAAAAAAAACTGGCTTTTACGCCAACCAAAACAGAAACCCGGCTTTCATGCCAACAAAACAAACTGGTTTTCAAAACAAACCGGCTATAGATGCCATCCAAATCCGGCTATAGATGCCACCCGAAATTTGGCTTTCATGCCGTGAACAAAATCTGGCTCCCATGCCAAAACATGTCTCAAAAACTGGCTCCCATGCCAAAACAATCATTTGTCAAAAGATTTCTCACAAAATGACAAACTTTTGATCACATCCCATTTAGCAATCACTTTAATCACAATATTTGAGTGAGCGTAGGGAAAACAAAAAAAAAAGTACCAAAAATACATGTGGTACCAAAAAAAAAAAGAAAAGAAAAGTGTTCACAAGCACTACAAAAAAATGTATACCAAGAAAAAATACATGTGGTGTATAAAAAAGAGAGAAAGAGTTTCTGTTAAAAAAACAGGGCCTCAGCCAAAAATGCTCTCCAGCCAAGCTTTCAGTTCCTCAAGCAAACTCTTGGCTTCATCCGTTAGAGTCTCCAAGGCACGCTTCTTCAAGAATCTGCCATGAGTAGCTGGAGAAGGCTCTATCCCTTCTGCTACACCAGGAAGACTATCCCGTGCAGTCTGCCATCGTTCATTCTCTCTAGCCTTCCTATTGAGAATCTGATCGGCCTCTGCAACTTGGCGAATCAAAGCACTCTCCCTGTCACGAGCCTCTGTTATGGCGGACCACGTACTGGCGACTTGGGCCTTTCGGTGTTCGAGATGCTTCCTTGCCTCCTCAACCTCTCCATCAAGGATGCTAAGGTCATGTTACAGCCTGATGATGTCTAACTCCGCTCGGTTCCTCTCCCGAACCAGCTGCTTCCTGCCCTGTGTAGTCTCTTTCAAATCCGATTGAGCCTTCTCAGCAGGGTTCAGGAACATTTCTTGGAAGAACTGGTCATCAGGATAGCTGATGGTCTCAAACCATCCGTCGCCTAATGCAATGATCTTATCAACGATCGCCCGGGCATCCGTAACATCCAGACCAATATCTTCCTCAGCATCTTTGAGAATCTCTTTCACATGCGGAATCTTGCTACGTGCAACATCCAAGTGTCCAGAAAGGAGGGTCTCAATCCAAGAACTCAAAACCCGCATCACCACCTTCTTCGCATACTGAAGAGATGGGCCAGATGAAGACTCACCCTTCTCTGTCGATTGGCTGCCCAAGTCATGTCCCATCGGAAGAGTAACAATAGAACACTTTCCAATCGGGGCCGCTGGAGAAGGAATCTCAACATGAGGTCTAGCCTCTGCCGCGTCAGAATTGGCTGGAGAAGTCCCAATTACTGGGTCAACTTCTGGCATCCCTGGCTCTGGCTCTGAAGGAAGCGATGGACTCTCTTCTGTCACTTCAAAATCTGCCAAACACAAAAAGGTATGAATATGATCTTGTCAAAAAAAAAATCAATGTCAAGATTATCACTATGAAATACCTTCTTCCATGATGGGCGGATTACTTTCTATCTCCATTTGCTCATCCGAAGCATCGTCGAAAGCCATATCCATAGATGGCTCGAAGTCGGAACCCTCTGGCAAGTCAGCTGACAAGAAAACAAAAATATGTGTCAGCAAATTCAAAAAAAAAAAAAATCATCATCCTCATACCAGGTGGAGATTCTGGGTCCTCCCCAGAGTCCCTCAACTTTTCTTCAGATGCCGCAACTGGATCCATCACCGCCTCATCGGCAGGAACCTCGGGCATCACCAAGATTTCATCTTCTGCAAAAGAAAGAAAACAACAGATCAAAAAAAAATCCCTCATAAAAGGAAAGAAGCGAAAATAGAGAAGAAGGAAAATCATACCAACATCAGCGGACTCTTCTTCACGACTCCCCTTCTCTGGAGGCTCATCAGCATCTCCTGATACCTCCTCAGCAATGGTAGGAGGGACTTCCAGATCAGGAAAGTCTTCGTGGCGTCTCTCTGTGCGACGCTGTCCTCTCCTCCTCTTTTTTCTACGAGCCGGTCTACTCAAAGTACCTGCCTCACTGTCAAAGTCAGGACTTCCACTTGGCTCCTCACTGGACGACCCGCTCCTACCAGTGGACCCCATGGAAGCCTTCATTCGCTCTGCTTGCATCCAAGTGTCGATCTCGGCTTCCTCCTCCTCGAGCTGTCTCAAGACCTCAGCAGGTATCTCTTGTGCGGCTCCGGATCTAATGACATCCTGTTCCTCGAGAAAGCCTATCCTATGCTTCTCTCCAGAAAGGAAGAACAAAACTTCCCCTCGACGGACGCCATCTGATCTACCAAGACCCTTCCCAGGAGATTGCTTGACATTCAGCTCCTTCTTGGAAAGCCCTCGGTACACAGCAAAGCTCTCCACGAACCACTTCGTGAAGCCAGCAGTCCGGAAAATGGGCAACTCAGGATAGGAAATCATGGCAGTAGTGTCCTCCGCACTATAGAAAGCCCATGCATTTCTCCCGTCCTGCAAACCTCCAAAACGCTTCACCATGCTCGAAGGCGCTCCAACAACGCCTTGAGAGAAGCCTAACTGCAACGCAAAACGCGAAGGGACATACGGCTGGATATCAACAAAAAGATGTCTGCGGTACACCATCGTGCCAACACGTATGTTTAAAAGCCACCTCTTCTCTGCGTTGGTCAAAGAATAGTGTCTTCCCGATCCCGCCCTGGTAGAATCTCGGGAGACACCAAAATCAAAAGCCTTCTTCCGCAAATCTGGAGAAAGCTTTACTCTAGATTGCCCAATCTCGACATCCCTGAATCGTCGGATTCTCAAGCGGGCAGACAAAAGTGAATCGGAAACGGCTTTTCCCCTAGCCAACCGAATCATAAAAGGGTCATCATCCTGAGCAGCGCCCAAACGGTGGAAGCCGGGACAGTGGTACACATACCACGAATAAAAAATATGGGCTGAAAATACCCTATTCATAGGAAGCCCAAGCCGAACCAGAAAAGCAGCAGCCTGCAGTTCGGTGCACAAATAGGAGTAAAGAGCAGGCACCAAAGCCAACTGCTCTCCAAACGCCATC